>JBBPBT010000474.1:1690944-1732042 GCA_037974875.1 Cicer bijugum
TACAATAATAATGACATAAAAATAAATTATCACGTCATTAATAAAAGTGTCGCATAATAAAAAAAATTGTGAGTAAAAAAATATTCTAAAAATTATTTAACAGACAAACGAAAAACTAGTTTTAAAAATAAGAAAATTAAAATTTTATTTTTAATGAAATAGAGAAACTAAAAAATGCATGTAAACTTAATTAATATTATAAAACTAGTTTTAGTGCAATAGTGTATCTCCTATTTTCTCTTTAGTATATTATATTTTTTTTGCAACGAAGAACTGTTACAAATAGATTACCGAATTGAAGTTATTCTTCATGCGCTGCGCTGAGAATAATATTGTAAATAATACTAATCGAATTACTTCAATAAATAAGATGAAGATAAAGAGAACCGAAGCAGAACAAAAGGGAATCACATCCTCAGATATTACACACACATCACATTTGTTGAATCAATCACAAAGATATAAATAAAATACAAACAAAAAGTTGCGTGACAAGTCCAAAAATAATAGAAAAGAAAAAACACCTCTTTATTCAATTATACACTACAAAATAATTGCATGCATATTCACAAACCAAACCCAAAAACACAATACAACGAATCAAAACCTTCCCAAAATAAAATCAGTTACATATAATGCAATGCAACCAAGAAAGCAACAAAAAAAAAAAACTAAAAATCTGCATTGTTTTGTGTTACACAAAGAAAACGAGTCGTGGAAGAATAGAACATAGAACCAACAAGAAGAGCTTAAACGTGGTGGCAGAGAAGGCGGCAGTGGACTTCCACGTTTCTCCGACGGGCAAAAAAGGCGGCAAAGTAGGCATCATGGTTGCATCACCAAATGTAGAGTAATCAAGAATGGTCTTAACACCATGAACAGCAAGATAAGAAGTAGAATAAAGGTCAGGATGAGTAACTTCAACATCATCAAGTGTGAAATTCGCAGAGGAGTTATCGGTAACTGCGATGGTTTTACCGGGGAGGAGAGTTGGGAGACGGGAGTAACGAGGGAGGAGAAGGAGGTCGGAGAAAGTTAGACGTTGTGGGATGATATGGTATGGGAATGTGAATGGGTCTAATATTGATGAAGAAGGTGGTTGTGATGATTGTTGGTTTTGTGGGATGAAGAGTGTTAGGGTTAGTAATGGGTTTGTTGAGTTTGTCATTGATAATATGCTTGCCCATTGGTTTATGCTTGTGTCTGTTGATCCTATTAGTGCGTCAAGAATATTGTTTATTTCTTGCATTGCTAATGTGGTGTTGGTTGTGAGGGTGGTTGTTGTGGGGATGCTGCATTGTGTGAAGGTTGTGAATATTGTGAGTGTGATGAATGTGATGATGATGAAGTGGTGAGAGTGGTTGATGTTTTCCATTGCATAAGGGGAGAGAAAAGAGAGAGATTTGTGTTCTTGGATTTGTTTTTCTTGGTTTCTGGATGGAAGATAATGATCAATTGGGTTGTGAGATTAGTATTGGGATGATACAGATAACAGAACAAGAAGATAGTTTTCGTTTCTGTTTTCTTGGTTTTTTCTGTTACCACCATGCTTTTTTGCCATCATAAAATAATAACAAACATTGCAGTATTTTATGAAACTTATGATTATATATATATTTCACCTACCAAGGAGTCGGTCACTATTAAAGTAACAGAGGTAATAATACTGAGCCAATTTTAAAAAAAAAACAGCATGAAACCAATTTTAATTAATCATTTACTAAACTACGATATAGAAACCTTTAGGTGTAAATTGATGCATATAAACCACATTAATAGTATAATTATAGAGCTCATTTTTAGCTCAAACTATAACTATTTTGTCATGAAAAAAAAAAACAAAGCAATAAATTAGGATGGCATTCGACCTTGAAGATCCAAAGCTCTTATCAAGACTCGATTTCGACTTCTGAGATTTCCTTAATCACCAGTACAAGGTTGAATTCTAAAACATATAACACTTAAATTTAGCCAAATATAGTCTCATAAGAAATGAGCTTATTAACAACTGATTATCAGACATAACATTAACAACTAAATGATATCTCATTTGGATAATAGTTTTCCTCTAGTTACCGGCATTTCAAATTCCACATGTATATATACCAAGCTAAAAGAACAGTATATTTCTATACAAAAACCAATATATACTGAACAATTCAATTCACTCATCAATCTAAATAGGTTCGGCACACTGCTATAAATAGAAAAATAGAACACTATTAGAAGTTAAGTCAGGTCATTTTCGTCCAGTGAGTCCTCGTCATCTTCACGAGTGACAACCTTTAATGCACTCACATCACCTGTCGGAAGTTTCCTCGCAAGCCTAATGATCTGCAGATGTTATACTCCAAAGTGTCATACAGAGTTTACTACACATATATAACATCGTAAATGACAGAAAAAATATCAGTAATTATTGATTGAAGATTGTGTATGTTGTATGAAATTTGACAAGTAGTTGCTAGTCATTATCCAGAAGTAAATAGATATTAGGAATTAAAGAGTGACCCGAGCATGATGAAGAAAAGGTTAGTAAGTAGCAAAGCATACAAGAAAACAGCTGCTGAAATCATGGGGAGTCTCATAAAATGTAAGGTATGTCCATTGAAGATTTTCACTGAATCAACTAACAATTTATGTAAACCAGTAAAAGCAGCCCAGAAATTTATATAGCTAGATTGTATTCATCATCTATATATTCACAGTTCAAAAGCTAAAATCACTTACTGCGTGGTCAAGATGGGAAACGGTGCTTGACTGAGCAATTTTTTTGATTTCGTCAACATCTCCATCTGTGTAAGCAGCAAGTAACTTGCTAGCGCAACGATTATGGTCACTTTTGAGAAAAGCATCAATCCTAGAAACGCAACAAGCATTTAAAACCATTTATTCATCAATTCGAGTAGCAAATTTGGTGGACCATATGATAAACTCTAGAGTTAATAGTCAATCTTAAAACTGACATATATCATGTTAAGTTTACAGTTGCAGCCAAATGTACACTTGTCCCAAAGAAACTTATGTTACTTTTGAGCCAAATGTATGTTTGGAATTTTTCAACCACAAATCGAACTTAATTACACAAATTTCATACATAGGATTTATCCCATGAATGTTATTTTTTGGGTGAAAGAAAAAACTGCAGGGGGAAACCAAAGAAGCAAAAGTCAATGTGAAGGGACAATGGCAACAGCAACAATGATGAAAATGATATCAGTTCACAAAGGATTGTTATTATGTTATAGTGATCCATATATCACATGTTCGTTGTCGATTGAGTTTACAGTACACAACGGAATAACAAGGAGAAGGTAGAAACTTACTGAGAGCAGTCATTATAGCACTTCTCTGCTTGCTTAAAGTCGTGAGCATAAAGGTAGACAATAATTGCACTTAGATAAGCCTGCATTCATGACAAAGTATGTGACAAAGTTTATAAAAAATTAATAATAGTACATTTCAACAGATGAATACAATGCTAAATGCTAAATGCTAATAAAATAATTTAGTGATAGAACAGAAAGATTGATGATGATGGAATATGGAAAATGAAATACAATTCTAGATCAAAAGCTGCTCAGTAGAGAAAATGGTTATTCTCTCACTGCTTAACTATAACGGTACTGATTTTAATGACCAATTAATTTTACCATTCCCGCTACTCACCCTCTTTATTTGGAATATTGTAACAACCTGCCAGCACACACTCACATTTTTTTTCCTGACTCTCTTTCTTCTTTCTCCTCTCATACACTCTCCATGTTTTGGGCCTCTCATCACTCAAGCCCACTAAGACCTCATCATCATTAGGATTTGGACCATAGTGCCTCCTGTCAGTAGTGGTGTGTTAAGACTAGGTTATACAAACTTTAGCCTTGGTTTCTATCTGCGAAAGGACCATCTTGGAGAGGTTAAACACAAAACTAACAGGTATATAAACAATATGGATTCTAGTTGTAGTAAGATGTTTGGTGGCCCTGCGGAATATAGGTAGAAATTTCTGAAATAGTTGTATAAAAATGATTATGTAATATAGTTATCCATACAAGTAAAAAACATAATAAAGCAAATATTCTTAGTTAGCATACACACCAAATGTACAGATGTCACATTGCTAGTAATCATCACAATCGCTAAATACTAGCATATTTTTCTGAAGGCAGATTAAAGCAATTTTTTCCCTTTCAAAGTCTTTAATCAAAGGGGGTAGCTTAGAAATAATAAACAGAATACATAATTATAATATTCCAAACCTTGCTCTGACTATTGGTAGCATTACACTTGTCAGCTGCCAAGCCCAATCTCAACAGGGAAGATGCAGCATCTGTATATCTGTGTATCAAACCATGCCAAAGAAAACATGTTAAGTCAACATACAACAAATGAAATGTTTAATACCAATTTACACTTAATGAAAATAAATTTTATTTTTATATATTAAGCAAATAACATTATTTGAGAAAAAAAAATGAAAAAACCAATAATCACGAGAAAAAAGAATTTGCATTTTCCTTATGCTCATCATATCTTAAAGGGAAACACCTCTAAACCATGATCTTTACAACAAGTGGAAGCCAAATGCCTTGTCTTCCTAGTGACACTACTCATTCAGAGATTTCTCCTTAAAAGGAGCATGAGTTACGCTCAAATGTGTAGCATAAATTTCATTTAAAAAAGTTTGGCTTCATTATTTCAACCTAGTCAAACCCTGAACTCAAAGATGCCAAACTAAGAATTGCATAAAGAAACACTTATAGATCAATGTAAAAGCAAGATGCATGAGGATGACGAGAGTTTCGAGAAGGAAGATAAAAATGTAGTGGTCTAGTTGTAACAGAAGATAATGATGATAAACTAATTCTAGTCCCGGTTATTATGTTCATAGGTAGAATTTGGCATCTGGACAGAACAGAATTTTGTTCCATTCTCCTTGGTTCCACCCTTTTAGTGGAACTAAAATATACAATTTCATTAGCCTTATGTTCCATTCCATTGAATTTTTAAATAGCACCAAATATAGAACAGAACATAGGTTATGCTTCATATTCTACAGACCATAAAAATGTATAGTCTTAACATTTTTAGTAGAACTTACTTCTCAAGTTTTATATAAACAGTAGTTACAGCACGATATAGATCAAAGGCCATCTGTTCCTTTCCATCGTCTTCAAGAACTGTACAAGCATCTGTATATAGCTGAATAGCTTCCTCAGGCATGGTATCTTCCAGAGCACTACACAGGGGGAAAAGTATTATGAAAAACAGATGTGATAATAATAATAATAATAATAATAATAATAATAACAACAATAATAATAATATTAATAATATTAATAATAATAATAATAATAATAATAATAATAATAATAATAATAATAATAATAATAATAATAATAATAATAATAAAGGATAGAGAATTATATTCCCAGTAGACAGTAAAACACAATTTTACTTTCACATGCAATACATACATTGCTTATTGTTTGTTACATTCAGCATCTGCAGCATAAAATACGACGACCATCACAATGTAAGAAACTTATGATGAGACTTACATGAATGGTTACTAATTATTTAACATCAGCAAAAGTTATTATTTCCTTTGTAGTAATCTAAGCAAAATAACAAATGTACACTCAATTTATAGTATGATATTTTATTAGAGAGAAGAGGGGAAATACACAGTTATTATGATTAAGATAAGATACCATCCAAAGCAGAGAAGGAAACAGACACTAGAGCATTAAAAGATCAAGAATGTAGCAATGCTGTTTAATCCCTATCCATATCTGATTGAAATGAAAATCCTTTTGAAAAACACAGCCCATCCCAAAGTAATTTGAAGGCCAAAGAAACGCTCCTATGAAAGAAATACAAGTGAAATTACGCCCCCACCCAATACCCCAAAGGACTCCATAAACTACATGCTACACAACGGTTCTAGCCTGTTTGGTTTTACCAATGAATAGATGTAACTTGATTACCATGGAGTTAGCATAACTATCCTATCAAGGGATTCACATTATGAATTTTGATATATGCTAATGTTTAGTTGATTAATTTACTTCGACATATTACAAAAACTATGATATTTTAAATTTTTATTAGTAATGCAACACAGAACTCAGCTGCAAAACAAAAGGGTAAGGTAAACAATTCAATTACCGGGCTCCCTTTGCAAGAGCATCCGATGCAGGTTGTGGTCTCCCACACTCCAAGTACAATTCAGATGCCTTTTGATAGAAGTCTGCTACTTCTTTCCAGTTACTCAGTTCCTTGGCCAGAGCAGCAGCAGATTCCATGTGCTTAGCTGCATCCCAAGGTCTGGTTAACTTGTCAAGGACAAATAAATAGTGACAGTTTAACAAAATGAATCTGATAACATTTATAGAACACAATGAAATTTTTTACCCTTAATAATGGAAGAAGATGAAGGAGACTACATAATCAAAATCAAACAATACAAGGATACGAAGAAAGCATCTCCTGTCCTTTTGAAGCTTTCTCAAATGCTGTTTTGGCTTTCTCAGTGTTCTTGGCAACTCTAAACCCATTAGCTACACCAGAATAAGAAGAGTTCATTAGATTTATTTCCAACATGCCTTATTTTTTTCTCCAAAATTTAATTTATACATTCTTTCCACCAGTGTTGCCAAATAGCAACTATAAAGCATTATAATGTAGCAGAATTTGAACAAAATTGGTATTGTTCCATGATACAACACTATTTAGTACTAAGTATTGTCAAATAAAGGCTATAGTGGCACTATATTGTAGCCAATGTTGTTAAATAGAGGCTACAGAGGCGCTATAGCACTATAGCGTAGCGAAATTTTAACAAATCGTCATTGTTCTGCGATGCATTATTGAGTACCAAATGTTGTCAAATAGTGCTATAATGCTATTGTATAGCGGAATTTAAACCAATCACAATTTTCTGCAATCCACAGTTGACAACACTAATTGTATCGGAATTTGAACAAATCACTATTCCCGACGATCTCTGATTAACAACACGATTTACAACAAATTACTTGAACAAAGAATGAAATAAAAAAACTTATATTGGTTTGAATTTATTACTTACCAGCCTGTTCATATAGAGCAGTAGCACTCTTCCAATCAGCACTCCATCTGGTGAGACTAAGTCTTGTTCTGAAATGAAAACAACACAACAGGTTAAAAAAAACATATGATTCATGGAAAGAAAAATAACACAAGTTATAAGGCCTTATACCAAAAGGGTTTAACCACAGACCACAGTTCAATAATCCTATTGAGAATAGAATGTAAAAAACCAGATTTACTCATACTACATTTTTTAATTTTAAAAAAAATAAACACGAAATCAAATTATATAGTCCTGAAGCAGTTGTAATTTGTAATTGGTCATATATCAGATGAATTGCAGCACTAGTTGGATCAGATCATAAGGAGAAAAAATCATATGTTGCACAAATTTTATTGTTAAAAAACTATACATCATATATTTCCGTATTATCAAAATCGACATTCACTATAATTGACAGGTCAAATCACAGACTATATAATAATAATAATAATAATAATAATAATAATAATAATAAATAAATAAATAAATAAATAAATATATGAATGAGAAGATGAAAATACAAACAGTTTATCAGCTTTGGTTAACAATTTGTTGGGATCAGAGGACGCCATGATTGTGTTGTGTTGTGGTAGCTGCGTCTGTGTTGAGTCCCTTCCGATTCAAGTGTTGGTAGAGTAACTCACAACTCAACCTGCAAACATCTTCGTCTTCTAGCTAGGTCCAGTAACTACGCAACACGTGTTTATTTTTTTTGTGCTGAATGAATTCTTTATTTATTTCTCTAAATTAAATAAATTAAATTAATTGATTCGAAAAATGATTCGAAATTTAATTGATATAAGTGCTTAAAAATGATTCGAAATTTAATTGATAATAAGGAACATTTATGTAATCACAAATTTTCTCCTCCTTGAGATTACAAGCCTTTAGGAGTTGAATTTTGGATATTACATATTTATTTTTATTTAACTAAGTCATTTTTTTCAATCTTAAAAATATAAGAGCCTTTTTGATTTGCTTTTCAAAAACAGTATTTTAATTTTCAAAAAATTAAAAATTAAAAACTTGTTTAAAATGTTAATTTTTAAATAACAGGTTTGAAAACTTTCTAATTTTCTGTTTTAAAAATTAAAAAATAGAAAGAGTTTTAACTAGTTTTCCTTTTCAGTTCTCCATTTTTATTTTAAATTGAAAACACACCGAGAATGAATAATTTTCATTAATGGCATAATAGTAATATTTTACAATTATTTTATTAAAAAAATAGCAATCGAATGGAGGTGTAAATTTGAACACGACTTTGAGCAAATCCTCTAGTTTGCACTTGTTTTAATCTTTATAGTGATGGTAGTTTGCTTACCAAAAAAAAAAATATTATAGTAATTAAAATAAAAAAGGAAAATGCATACACTACAAGAAATCCCCATTTTTTTTTTTGCCAATTTTACAAATATTTTGTGGCCAAAAAAACCCTCACAAATTAGTGACCGAAAAACTCTCACAAATACAAAAATTGAAATAGGTCTTTATTTGTGGCTTTACAAAAGCTTAAAAATGTAGGTGGATTTTGTGGCTGCCTAAGCCCTCACAAAATCACAACCTAAGCCCTCACAAAATCACAACGTTGTGATTTTGTGAGGGCTTAGACAGCCACAATATCTACCTAAATTTTTAAGATTTTTGTGAGGGTTTTTTCAGCCACGAAATTAACCATTTGTGAGGGTAAAGGCTGCCACAAAATCTCAAAATGACGTTACCTTTTGTGGCTGCAAAGGCCGCCACAAAATCCCTGCCATTTGTGGTCGCCCAGGCTGCCACAAACGTCTGCCTTTTTTTTAACCGTTTTGACTGGCACAAAGGATCAACCAAATTCTATAAATATCACTCCACTCCTCTTATCATTTTTCACTTCTACCTTCTCTCTCAACCTTCTTTCTAAATTTTCTCTCCACCTTTTCTTTACAAAAATTATTCCTCCAAGCTTGTTTGAATCTTGGTAAGTTTATATTATATTATATTATATATTTAGTTTTTTATTTTTATTTTTGATTTGAAGTTATTTATGTAATTAATATTATTGAATTTTTATTTTGACAGTGGTGATATTGTGTTAATTACTTCGAAGAGTTCTAAGCTCTGCTATGTGAAATCTTCAAGTCAGACACTACCCGACATCAAGTTAGTATTTTATACATTTTAAATTTAGATTAGTAAATATATATGTCATATTATAAATATATTTGTATTATTTTTAAAATATAGATTAGTAAAATATGTATTATTATAGATTTATTTATAAAAAAATAGAAATTATATTGCTTACATAATATATGATAAATAAAAGTTTGAAATACATGTAAATCTTACTGATTTTAATATAACTATTTTTTTAAAAAATATTATTAAAATTAATGATATTAATATTTTTTGTTAGTTATTAAAAAGAGTTGTAGTTGAGTTAGTACAAAAAATTTATATACTTTAACCATCTCTATTTTTGTTTATATATAAGGAGTTAATTATTTTATGAAATATTTCATTAAACATTATTTAAAATTTTATTTCAGTTTATATAATTACTTTAATTATTATTAATATTATACTTTTATATATAATAGTTATTTTAATATTTAATTTTAATTTAAATTAATCTTTAATTATATTTATAATTTAAATATTATATTTTAAATTTAATTTAAATGATAATTAAATTGTTATATTATATTTTTAATTTAAATTTTAATTATATTTATTTAAAATTGTTATATTATATATATATATATATTTAATTATATTATATTTTTAATTTAAATTTTAAATTGTTATATTATAATTATAATTTAAATATTTTATTTTAAATTTAATTGTAATTTTAATTTAAATTTTAAATTTATATTAATATTAATTTATTATATATAATATTATACTATAGTATTAATTTTGAATTTGTAAAATTAATTTTTTAATATATGTAATATTTTGTGGCGGCCTAAGCGCTCACAAAATATTAATTTTTTAATCTTGATGAAAGTTTGTGGCGGCCTGAACCCTCACAAAGGGGGAAGTTTGTGGCGGCCTTGACCCTCACAAATGCTGAATTTTTAAAAATCAGCATGTCATTTGTGGCGGCATATGCCCTCACAAAGGCAGGATTTTGTGGCGGTCTATGCCCTCACAAAAGCAGGATTTTGTGGCTGCAAAGACCCTCACAAAAGACAACCTATTTTTCAAACTTTGTGACTATTTTGGCTGCCACAAATGTTTGTGACCAGCTTATTTGTGGCTGCCTAAAGCTGCCACAAATAGCCCATTTGTGGCTGCTTTTTGGTCATTGTGAGGGCTTTTGACCCTCACAAAATACAATATTTTCTTGTTGTGATATGTAAATAAAATTACAAATCGAACCAAAAATTATGTAAATTAAATATTATTATACATGTTTGGATCTTCTTTTGTGAAATCTGTTCGGATCAGATTGAATTTTAGATTTATTTTTTAAAATCAAATAAAACAATATAAATAAAGGTTTTTAATATATTTTTTATTTTATTAGTATGAGGCATTACTTTAATGTAACTCTATTGGTAAAAAGACAACTACGATTCTTGTCGATATCATTGAAGCAAGATAAATGTAAATTCAAGTGTTCATTATATTTTGCTTCAATTTTGTTACTTATATATAACTTTATAGTAATAATATTAAATTAATATTTTATAATTGTAATTTGAATCAACAAAAAACATATATAATTTAAACAATATTAATTTGAATCATATCAAATTTTTAAAAATGTTATTTAAAATCAAATTGAATCACAAATATTTTCTTTCTTGATCAAATGACATTTGTCTTATAATGAATCAAAACGGCACGGTAAATACCATTGTTTTCACAGCTCGAATTACGTTGAATTTGGCCAAATCTATTATATATCTTACATAATTAATTTTTTTCATTTTAATAATTATATTAAGTTTAAAATACATGTATCAAATAAAATTTTCATTTTATAGATTTTAAAAACAAACTTACCAAATTTTTTTTTTCATTTTCTCATCTCTAAAATAGTTTTTAAAAATAGAATGGTCAAACAGATATTTTTAAAATTTTCTTCTTAAAAACACTTTCTTCAAATTAATTTACAAAATAATTTTCAAAAATTGAAAAAGAAAACTCAATCAAACAAGCCCTAAGTATCATTAACTTCTATTTTAATAAAATAATATATATTATCATTGATTTTTTAAATAGGTAGATTAGAAACTTAGATCTTGTAATGAGTCTATTGCAAATAATATCACATAAAATAAAAAAATAATAATAATGATTTAATTTAAATATGTTTTTAATTATTTGTGAATATATTATTTTTTGTTTTAGTCTTTAATGTTGAGGCATTAATTTCATAATTTTTTGTTTTAGTCTTTAATGTTGAGGCATTAATTTCATTCTATAAGAGAATGTCACATCTTAACACTCTAGTTCATATTCACTTTTAGTTTAATGTTATATAAAAATAGTAGCAAACTCGTGAAAAGATTAAACCATTTTATTTATAAACTTTATAGCAAGTAGAGAGTCAGAACAACATATAAATATAAGATTGAGGGTTTCTAATCTCTAAGTAATTTGAAGTTCATGCAAAATGGCTAATAATTTTGCATTAAGGTTATTATTGCTATACTCAATGTGATCATGAAAAATCAATGATCCAATTTCCATTTTAAGATATCACAAAAACCAACAACACCAGGATTCCCAATATAGTGTTGCCATCAACATTAAGAATTATATCATCTTCCATAGAATCATGTCAAGACATCATCCTAGACTCACTCCAATGAGTATGAGATGAGTAGCGATCTCTAATTAATTAGTTTAGAGAATGAACAATCGAAGTAAGCATGAAAATTGGGAAAGATTCTTTAGCAATACAAATGGTATTCCTAACTCTTCAAGCCCACAAACTTCCAGCAATAAAGAGGGAGCTGGAATATCATGGGCATTCAACTTCATGAAATTGAACATATTACTATAATTAAAAAATTTGAGATAATTGAAACCAAGAGAACACCACATTTGACAAGAAAGTGTAATCTCGAATGCAATGCAAGAAATACTCAATGTCTTTCACACATCGGTACAAGTATTAGACTGAAAGATACATCGCTGATGCAAGACATCAAAAGTTGGGGGTGAATTGTGGTAACTCAACTAAACAAAAAACGTAATTTTCTGAAGTGCCTTTAGGTGCCAAATTCAACGCTAAGAATCTTTTTCTTTTAGACTTTGTAGTGCCTTTATGTGCCAAATTCAACGCTTAATTTTCTGAAGTGCCTTTAGGTGCCAAATCCAAGTCAACTTTGTAACCTACACCCTTCTTTTTCTTTTAGACTTTCTCATACTATGCACGACCTCTTGGAGAATAATAGCATTATCTACAATCTTTCTGCCTAGTAAAAACCAATTTGGTAAAGACCGAAAAGATAATTGAGGAAATGTCATAGGCGATTCACCAAAACCTTTGTAAATAATTTAGGGTATAATATTACATAAATTGATGGGTCCAAACTCCTTAAAATTGGTAGTAGGTTCACCTTGTCGATGAAAGCGATTAGCTTTTCTAATAAGGATATATCAAAAGTCTCAAAGGTAAAAGTATTTTGAACAATATGTCATACTTCATCACCAACAATGTGCCAATATTGTTTAAAGAAGATGTCATGGAAATCATTAGGACTAGGAGACTTATAAAGTTTAGTGGAGTGTAAAGCTAAAGTCACTTATTCGACCTTTATCACTAGGGAGATAAGGTGTTTACGGGACACATTATCCATACATGGTATATTATTTCTAGTAAAAGTAACATTTTGTTGACGAGTCAAGGGGTAAAACAAACTCTTAAATAGTTTTGAACTTCCAAATGAAGGATGTCATCATTTGAGGTCCAAATAGCATTAGGAAGGATTAAACCACAAATATTATTTCTTATCTGTCACACCCATATCCTGAGCATGAAATAAGGTTGTATTCTTATTACCAAGCTTAGCCCAATCACTACGCCAAAAATTGCCTTTTACAACGCTTTTTTTAAGCCTTTTACAGCGCTTTTTCAAAAAAAAAAAGCGCTGTGGAATCGAGCGTTGTAAAAGATACAACAACGCTTTTCAAAAAGCGCTATAAATCATGTAAATATAACGTGCGCTTGTTATGCACCTTTTACAGCGCTTTTTAAAATAAGCGCTGTAAAAGTCATACCCATATTTCATATATTTGGTGTACCTTTTATAGCGCTTTTCGCAAAAAGCGCTGTAAAAGGCATACCTGTAAGACCCATAATTTTAAATTACACTTTATGTATTTTAGTGTATTTTGGTGTTGAACTCGGAGGCTTTTTTTAGCCAAAGTTATTAATATTTTGGAGTTTATATGACCAAGAAGATATTTTGATGCCGATTAGAATTACTCGTCGATAAATAAATTAAATTAACTGCGGTGAATCTTTTACGAAGAGTTTAACGCGTTATCGGTGAAAGGGTAATTTAATAAATATCTAAAGATTTTGAGATGTTTGTTAATTATAATTAATATATATGTTTATATATAAAGAAAAGGAAAGGAAGGAAATAGGAGGAAAAGAAATAGAGAGGAAGGGAAAAGAGAGAAAGGAAAAAGAAAAGAAAAAAAAAGCGAAGTTCATCTTCTTCCTCTGCCTCGCGCCAAACTTATTTCTCCTTCCACCATCTTCATCCATTTTCGTTGTTCTTGCTTCCTTTGAGTTTGAAAATTGATAGTGGGTGATAGGACAAGGATTTCTCAACTTATTTCTCCTTCCAAACTTTTAGTTTGCATTTAGGGCCTTATATGTGGTTATGTGGAAAAGAACTTTGTTAGGGTTGGAGTATTGATTTGGGAAAATGTATCTAAGGCTTTATGGGTAAAATCTTAGAGTTAGGTTTTGGTTATATTGATGAATGTTTCGTGGAAAATGAATTTAAACTCATTTAAGTATGATTTTGAGTAAATGAAACTTGTGTGTTTGAGTGGTGGATTGTGTTGATTTGTGTTCGTTGTTTTTGACGTGTTCTTAATTGATACTGATAAAAATTGAGATGTGTTTTGTGTGGAAAAATGATTTGGTGTGAATTATGGATTGAATGTGAAAGTATGTTTGAGTTTGTTTTGTGTGGAATTTGAAAACCATTAAGTTAAACGAGTATTAAGAATGGGGAATCTCTTAATGTCTTGTTTACTTAATGTGAGTTTATAAAAATCGTTTAAGTTAACTGGGCGTTAAGAACGGGGAATCTCTTAATGTCTTAGTTACTTAATGTTGTTTGAAAATCGTTTAAGTTAACTGAGCGTTAAGAATGGGGAATCTCTTAATGTCTTGGTTACTTAATGTTTGTTTTTGAAAAATCGTTTCAGTTAAATGAGTATTAAGAATGAGGAATCTCTTAATGACTTGTTTACTGAATGTTTTGTGGTGGAAATCGTTTAAGTCAAAAGTATATTAAAAATGGGGAATCTCTTAATATGTCTGTTTGCTTAATGTTTTGGTGTGAAAATCGGTTAAGTAAATGAGTATTAAAAATGAGGAATCTTTTAATATCTGTATTTACTTAACGATTGTTGTGAATGGAGTTAATGTATACTCATGCATTTCATTTGGTAAATTGTGATGACCCGTGATAGGTGGCCCCTCGGTAAACTGTACTGATCCGTGATAGGTGGTACGTTTACAATTTACTTTTTGGTAAGTTGTGCTGACCCGTGATATGTGGCACCTCGGTAAGTAGTACTTTGGCCTGTGATAGGCGGTACCCTTACGACTTATGCTTTTTCTTTTGGTAAATCGTGCTGACCCATGATAGGTGGCACCTCGGTAAACAGTACTGACCCGTGATAGGTGGTATGTTTATGATTTACGCTTTTTAGTAAATCGTGTTGACCCGTGATAGGTGGCACCTCGGTAATTGGTACTTTGGACTACGATAGGCGGTACAATTATGATTTACGGCCCTTCGAGGAGGGTTTTGGTTTGAAATTCCGAGTCCATGCATTTTGGCATATACGCATTGCATTAGGGTGTTTGGCACCCGAGTCGTGTTTGATTCAAATTTATGACTGTGATGATATTACTAAGTGCTATGTTTTGGAACAGATTGTGTGTAGTGTGTCTGTTTCAAGTTTATGACTGAGTGTTTTGAACCTGAGATGTAATTGTAATTATGTTGAATTGCTAAGTGCTACGTATTGATTATCGTGTGTAAGTGTGATGGATGGTAAAACTATTTCGAAACCCAATTGTCGTGGTGTTTGTGTGGAAATTGCTAAGTGTTAAGATTTGGAGTTGTGTTTGAATTTGATTGAGTTAGTTTATGTATTTTGGAAGAATTTACAGGGAAATCGATTTACCCAATCGATTTGGTAATGTGTATTTTCAAAACCACTTAAGAAATCGATTTAACAAATCGATTGGATTCATTACAGGGGCTCTGTCTTTCACGAAATCGATTTTCCCAATCGATTGGCCAATTCTGGGGCTTAGTCTTTCACGAAATCGATTGCCCCAATCGATTGACGTAAGTCGTAAGGGTACCGCCTATCACAGGCCAAAGTACTACTTACCGAGGTGCCACATATCACGGGTCAGCACAACTTACCAAAAAGTAAATCGTAAACGTACCACCTATCACGGGTCAGTACAGTTTACCGAGGTGCCACCTATCACGGGTCAACACAATTTACCAAATGAAATGCATGAGCATACACTAACTCCATTCACAACAAGCGTTAAGTAAATGCAGATATTAAAAGATTCCCCATTTTTAATACTCATTTACTTAACCGATTTTCACACAGAACATTAAGCAAACAGACATATTAAGAGATTCCCCATTCTTAATATACTTTTGACTTAAACGGTTTCCCCAACAAAACATTCAGTAAACAAGTCATTAAGAGATTCCCCATTCTTAATACTCATTTCACTGAAACCATTTTCAAAAACAAACATTAAGTAACCAAGACATTAAGAGATTCCCCATTCTTAACGCTCAGTTAACTTAAACGATTTTCACAAACTCACAATAAGTAAACAAGACATTAAGAGATTCCCCATTCTTAATACTCGTTTAACTTAATGGTTTTCAAATTCCACACAAAACCAACTTTCACATTCAATCCATACTTCACTCCAAATCATTTTCCACACAAACCACACAAAACAAACTCAAACATACTTTCACATTCAATCCATACTTCACTCCAAATCATTTTCCACACAAACCACACAAAACAAACTCAAACATACTTTCACATTCAATCCATAATTCACACCAAATCATTTTCCACCCAAACCACGCAAACACATCTCAAGTTTCATCAGTTATCAATTTAGAACACGTCAAAACAACGAACACAAATCAACACAATCCATCACTCAAACACAACAAGTTTCATATACTCAAAATCATACATAAATGGGTTTAAAATTCATTTTCCATAAAACATTACTTTAACCCTAACCAAATTCTTTTCCACACAACCACAAGTAAGTCCCTAAATGCAAACTAAAAGTTTGGAAGGAGCCCTTACCTTCACTTTAGCTTTTTCGTTCGATTACGGTGCCGTGAACAAATCCGGTAAAATCTCCGCTCACAATGCCGCTTCCAAAGTTAGTCCCCTAGCACCGTAGCATTGTAGTGAGCAACTTTCCCTTCTATCTCTTCGCGAAACGAAGCTTAGATCTAGGTGAAACGGGGAGGTTTGAGTTTGAATCCCTAATACCGTTTTTCTCCGTTTTCGAATCAAAGAGGAAGAGTGAAGTTGAGAAATCCTTGTCCTATCACCCACCCAGCCTTGGGTTTCTATTCTTGAGGAAAAGGAAGCAAAGAAAACGAAAATGGAGGGAGGGAGAAAAAGAAGGCTTCGTGAGCTAGAGGAAGAAGATAGAAAGTGTCATTTTCTCTCCTTTCTCTTTCTTTCCTTTGTTTTTCTTTTCTCTCTATTTCCCTCCTTTTCTTTCTATATATATATACTTAATATATATATATATATATATATATATATATATATATATATATATATATATATATATATATATATATATAAATACTTATAATATATAAATATATAATCAAACCAACAAATTTCTAACAACTCTCACATCTCAAACTATTTTGATAAAAATATCTACTCTCGTCGCAACTCAATTGACAGATACAATTTTCAGCAACCTGAGATATTTTGAACAAAACTTCCCAGAATTATATTCTTCGTAACCTAAATAAATTATTCTTCGACAAATAATTTTAATCCAATTTCCAAAAATATATTTTCGGCATTTAACTCACTATATACCGAAAACTGGGATAAAAGCCTAAGCAATTTATCACAAAATACCCCAAAATTGTATAACTTAGGATTTAAAATTACGGGTCTTACATTATAAAACTTCAATTGTGTTCTCGAGTTATCCAATTTTGATTTCTATTCATGTTCAAACGAGATAACTGATCCATGTGTATTGTAATATATGGTTTAACCTCATCATCATTGTGCAGAACATACAATTGTGTCTGCTCCAATTCTGTCCTTGATATAGTCAGTAGTCTCCTTTCAATTATCCCTTCTCCTGATAGTCTTCCTGAATGACGAGACATGGGAAGCCCTATGGATTCAACATTGGACATATATTCAGTACAAAATTCAGCAGCCTCTTCAACAATTTATCGTTCAGCAATACAACCTTCTAGTCGACTTCTACTTTTTACGTACCCTTTTAATATTTTCATATATTGTTCTATCGGATACATCCATCTCATATAAGCTGGCCCACAAAGTTGTGTCTCCTTAACCAGATGAACAGTAAGGTGAACCATTATATCAAAAAATGATGGTGGGAAATACATTTCAAGCTCACACAAAGTAACAACAATTTCCCTCTGCAATATCGGTAATTTCTGAGGGTCGATCACTTTACTACAAATTTCCCTAAAGAAGAAACATAATCTAGTTAATGCTAGTCGAACTTTTTCAGGTAAAATGGAACGTATACCTATTGGTAGCAAATGCTCCATTAGAATATGACAATCATGGGTCTTCAAACCTTTTAATTTGAGGTCTTTCATACAAACCAAATTTTTAATGTTCAAAGAGTATCCTTCTGGAACTTTAACTTCGTGTAGAAATTTACATAAAACAATTTTTTCCTTTCTAGATAGAGTATGAGCGGCTGGAGGTAGATATGTGCGATTTCCTTTCTTTACTGGAGCCAATTCATTTCTTATTCCCATATCGACCAAGTCCAATCTTACGTTGATGCCATCTTTAGACTTTCCTGGAACATTGAGTAACGTACCAATAACACTATCAAATACATTTTTTTCAATATGCATCACATCGAGGAAATGTCTTATATACAATGACTTCCAATATGGCAATTCAAAGAAAATTGACTTTTTCTTCCACCCAGTTTTGACCAGCTCTCCCGCAAAAGGTTTGCCAAATTTATTGGTCAAACCTTGTACTTTTTCAAGTATTTGATATCCAGTCGGTGCTAAAGGAGCTTTACCTTCCTCTGATTTTCCATTAAATGCATTTCTCCACCCACGATACTGATGACTATAAGGTAAAAATCTACGATGTCCAAGAAACACATTCTTCTTACAATGTTTCAACCGCATCCAATTTGTACTCTCTTCACATATAGGACATGCACACTGACCTTTAATGCTATATCCTGATAAATTACCATATGCTGGAAAATCATTAATTGTGCCGAACAACATAGCCCTCAAATTGAAACATTATTTCTTATACCCATCATAAACTTCCACACCTGTCTCCCATATACGTTATAAATCTTCCATTAGAGGAGTCAAGTATACGTCGATATCATTCCCCGATTGTTTGGGTCCAGAAATTAACAGAGATAACATCATAAACTTACGCTTCATACATAACCATGGAGGTAGGTTATATATTACCAAAATCACAGGCCACGTGTTGTGTGAGATGCTTTGAAGACCATGTGGATTCATTCCATCAGTAGAAAGTGCAAGTCTTAGATTTCTTGACTCTATCCCGAATTCAGGATACTCGTGATCAATATTTTCCCATTGTGGGGAATCTGCAGGGTGTCGAAATATTCCATCAATAATTCTTTCATCTGCATGCCATGTCAAGTGTTTTGAATCTTCTTCACTGCGATACATGCGCCTAAATCTTGGTATTATAGGAAAATACCACACGACTTTTGCTGGAGTAGATTCTTTCTTCTTATATCGAGAGACATTGCATTTCGGACACGCCTTAAGTAGTTCATATTCATTTCGAAATAAAATGCAATCGTTAGGATACGGATGAATCCTTTCATAACTCATGCCAATAGAACACAAAATCCGTTTAGCCTCGTAGGTTCGATTGGGAAGTTCATTATCATCTGGCAACATATCTTTTATGAGTGTTAATAATTCTGTAAAGTTTTTATCAGACCATCCATTACTCGCTTTTAAGTTGTACAACTTTAATATCGCCAACAGTCTTGTGAATTTAGTACAACCATTATATAATTCTTTCTCTGCATCACTCAACAAACTTTCAAACATTTTAGGACAATCTCGTAGTTCTTCTTCAACTGCTTTTGCGATCTCATCAACTCGGTCCGACTCATATGTATCTGTATCGAAGTCAGTTGAAGCATATGTCGAACTATTCTCAAAATTAATGTTTCCTCTTTTTTTCTCACCATGTCTTATCCAACATGTGTAGCTTTGATCAATTCCATTACATACTAGATGTCCTTCTAATTCATCTTCTCTAACACGTTTTCCAAAACAACATTTTAAACAAGGACAAACTACTCTATTTGGATCTTTTGCATTCTTCACTCCAATTTCATACTCTTTTGACAATCGATTGGCTGACATCCATTTCCTATCCATATTATACCACCTATATAAATGCAGTTACAAAACTAATAAGCTTTCAAAACATATCAACAAGTTTCAAAAACAAACCAATATCAACTAACAATTTCAAAACAGAACAGATCATGTGGTATGAGTTTTTGACAATTTCAAAACATAACAGATCATGTGGTATATATATATAACAAGTTTTAGTTTTCAATTATTAAAAAACTAAAGATTTTTTGACAAAAACAAATTATAAAATACCTGAGACAACGTATTTGGCCGCATAGTACGTAGAGAATATTAGGGTTCAATTATTTGAAAGATGTAGAGGATATGAGGGTTTCCAACGTATATAATTATTTGAAAGATGTATTTTACAGCGCTTGTGGAAAAAGCGCTGTAATAGGTAGTTAAATTCAATAAAAGCGCGTGTATTTTACAGCGCTTGTGGAAAAAGCATTGTAATAGGTAGTTAAATTTATTGAAAGCGCATGTATTTTACAGCGCTTGTGAAAAAAGCGCTGTAATAGGTAGTTCAATTATTTGAAAGTGCATGTATTTTACAACGCTTGTGAAAAAAGCGCTGTAAAATAATATGCGAAAGCGCTTCATTTTACAGCGCTTTTTTGACAAGCGCTGTAAAAACCTTATAACGTTATGCGCAAACGTTATATGACATACAACAGCGCTTGTCATCAAAAGCGCTGTAAAAGGCTCCGTTATTTTAAAAATATATTTACAGCAGCGCTTGTGTTTAGCAAGCACTTTAAAAGGGGCGTTGTTAAATGTCATTTTTGGCGTAGTGAATTTTCCCTTGACTTTTGATACCAAAGGAGTTCTTCTTGGAAGAGAATTTGATTAAATTCCTATTGAAGTTCTTGTTTCAAATTCACAAGAAAATCATAATCAAAATTTTCTAAAGCTTTTTGAAATATATGTTAACAAAGTCCGAAGCATATTTCTTTTAAAAATGTAACAAAAAACATCTTTCTTGAATTGTATAGAATCTTCTTTAACTGGGTTGAGAGCTTCCATAGGAGAATCAAGATTATCCATCCAAACATATTTCACAATTCGTTGGTAATTTTTAAAGGTAATCCAAGAAACTTCGAAAAGAAAAGTTTGCGTTATTCTTCTAGCAGATTTGCCATTCATTATGAGAAGCAAAAGATTATAGTTAGAGTGCAACATACATAAAGTCTTAACAATAACTTCTAGAAATGCTAATCTTCAGTCATATTAACAATGCATCTATCAAACTTTTTGAAGATCACTCTATTGCCACTAGAATTATGAGGCCAAGTGAACCTACCACCAAAATCTGCACATCTAACATGCCACAAGTGTTAACCACTCTAGTAAACTCTACAACTCTAAAGTATGAGAACATGCCACCTCTTTGATCCCCTATAAGCAAAACTTCATTAAAATCATCAATCACAACAATACAAGACTATTAATTATTACTTGTTCCAACATCAAAGGTAATAAAATAAAGCCTAGAGACCCCCGGAGTGACCATGAGCTTCCACATTATAAATAAGATTGAAGTGTAAGTCATTCCAAAGATTATTCACTCTCTCAAATTTACAATGAATCTCTATGGCAATATATCAGGTCCCTAATGTTTCTCTTTACTGCAGAATTACAAGCGCCTATAATATTCCAAGTTAAAATATTGAAATTGTTGTTCTCATCCCCATATTAGTAGAAATAGAGAGAGAGAGAGAGAGAAAGAGAGAGAGACAATTTCAATGACATTATTCAACCTCATTTTCCTTTTGTGGCATAGCTGATGTTTGGTTCTTAGACCCTCTCGACTCACCAAACTCACAAAAATTGTTGTCCTTCCTCTAAGATTTAAGCTCTATGGTGCGAGAAACAAATAGATGTTGATTTCTTTTTTGAATTGTGGGCTTGGCACCAGACACATTCACCACTGTTTTTTGGATAATATTCATACTTTTTTTTTTTGGCTTCTACACATTTAAAGTGTCATTTCTCATTCTACGATCTTTGTTCTCCACTATAATGTAATGGATGGAAAGACACGTGAGCAGCAGGTGACAGAAAATGACACAGCAGGTGCCAATAATAACATGAACAACAACCTTCCTAAAAATGAGGAGTTAAGACGTGGGGAAAGAGTGAGAAGGCCCACATGGAAACTAACAGAATAAGGGTATTATATGGGTGGTTTAGAGAAGGTATTAGGCATTGATTGATGTATGCAAATTCTCTATATCTCTCTAATTATTACTTCGACTCTGAACCTTCTGCCTTCTTCTCTATTTTCAGTTCTAGACCTTAGCTTTTCACCTTGAAAACTAAGAGTCAGTGAGAATAATAACAAAAAGCATCCCATCAAAATATTGTTGTTATTCCTGTTCCAGTTTTTTTTCAATGCTTCATTTCATATAATTAGGGACCACATTGTGCATGCTACACAAACGTTAAAGCCTGTGAAGTCAATGGAATCTAAAATTCCATCTGACACAAGTCGTTCAACTCTATTTTTAGAGATGTGACCTAGACGCTTGTGCCAAAGCACTCCTGAATTGAAATTGTCAATTTTTCGCTTAGTACCACGTGATTCCACACTCAAGGTTTCATTATAGTTAGCCACAATTTCCATCAAATAAAGATTATCATAACCAGAAAGTAAACCGGATCCAACAACATTTGAATTTAAAGACAAAGTAAATTCTTTATTCCCGAATGAACAATAATATCCTGATTTGTCCAAATAAGAAATAGAGACCAAATTCCGTCTAAATGACGGTACAACAAAAGTGTCTTCTAAAATCAAATAGTGACCGGAACTTAATAATAATCTAAATTTTCCTATGGCTTCAACTTCTACCTTCTTCCCATCTCCTACATAGATGCATCTTTCAGTATCACTAGGCTTTCGGAAGTTCAGGCAACCCTGCATTGAAACACTGATGTTAGTAGTTGCACCAGAGTCTAACCACCAAGCGTTTCCAGGTACTGAAGCTAAATTAACCTCAGGACAGACCAAAGACAGAATCATACCTTTCTTAGCACGCCAAGCGTGATATTTGGCACAATCCTTCTTCACGTGTCCAGAACTCCTGCAGAAGAAACAGTTGTTATCTTTAGTCTGCTTCTTTTGTTCTGGACCCTCAGCAGCAGCTTTGTTCTTGGGCTCCTCAATTCTTTTCCTTTTGCCCTTGTCTTTAGAGATGCTAGTAAAGTGAGCGCTTTCAGTCCTATCTTGCTTCAGCCTGTCCTCTTCTTGCACACATAATGAAATGAGCTCATTAAGAGTCCATTTCTCCTTTTGACAATTATAAGTCACCTTAAACTGACTGAATTGCGAAGGAAGAGACAACAATACTAAATGAATGAACAAGTCATCTGACAACTCAAGCTTTAGTCCTTTAAGTTTAGAAGTAATGTTGGACATCATCATAATGTGCTCTCTTATATTTCCCTTGCCTTGATACTTCATGGAAATTAAATTCTGAAGCAAAGAACTTGTTTCAGTCTTATCACTTTTTTCAAAGCGTTTTTCCATCTCAGCAAGGAAATTTTTAGCTGTATCTATCTCATCCAAGACAACACCTCTAAAGACCTCAGGAATGCCACGCTTTATGATCATAAGACTTATGCGATTTGAGCGATCCCATTTCTCATACTCTAATTTTTCCTCAAAATAGCTAGAGTCCTTAGGAGTAGGGGGTCGATCAATTCTTAATGCAAGGTCTAGATCCATGCAACCAAGAACAATCAGAATGTTCTCTTCCCATTCCTTAAAATTTGTCCCATTAAGGACTGGAATAGAACTCAAATTTGCAGATATGGAAGCAATAGATGCTGAAAATTAAATAAAGAACGAAACTTAGAAACTCACATTATAGGAAAATAAATCAATAAATAAATAAATACATATGTTCAAATCATGGAATTTAACACATCTCAAGATACCCAGTGCACCATTGGTGTCAAGTCTTTGAACAGTAACACCAACTGCTAGTGGTACTCTTGTTGCAACGATCAAATATTGACAATAAGACATGTCAAACAATAATCCTTCCCTTGGGCCGATTTACTGCTCACATGTATACCAAATAATTGTCACACATTTATCATTGCAGGTGAACATGTAATTCTGCCAAATATTAACCTTCCTTTGGGCCGGTCAATACCCGCATGAATGAACATATACACAGCCATTTGACACTCTTCACGAGCAATTTAGACAAGAGAGGTCACTTTGGCGACGTCAAGTTTCAATTAACTCATTCAAAATGTCAAACTTGACTTGAACATATATTTATTATATCCAAATAAAACTATTTAAAAAAAAATATTGTTCACTAATATAAACTGTGTTCATTAGTATTTGATAATTATTGTTTTATCAAAAGAAAAAATGATAATTATAAATAAATAAATAAATAAATAAATAAATTGAACAGCAGCATGATTTATGAGAACACAGTGGCATCATATAGGCATAACTAGGAACAAGTTTTTCATTTAGTAAAGACAATAATATCATGTTATAGTACAAATAGCACTTCTCAATTCCAAATGATTGTGATGCTGTGTTGAAATTCAAAATTTTAAGATTATTAAGCATAATCCTTCAGTCCAATTGTCCATAGGCTAGAAGGCTGGTTAGTTCTCTAACATTTAAGAAGATACACTTGCAACATAAGAATCAATTAAAACTTCAGAGTTTAATATGTATCTTGCCAAAATTTAATTGTAAACAAACACCTTCTGATTGTTCTAAGCCTCAAGTTCACAAGGTAACAATCGACTTCTATTTTACATTATTATTGTCATTCCAATTGAAAACAAAAATTTATCAGAAAGAAAATCAAGCGAAAAATTTTGAGCAGAAAGTTGAAGAGAAACCACAAATAAAATCGTGATTACCTCCACGACTGCACTAAATTAGGAAAACGAAAACACCAAGAAAATGACAGGGTAACCAGCTATTCATTTTTACACAAGAAAGGTGTACATACAGGAATCAACATCAACATCAACAACAACAAATATGAAGCACTGACATACATATCAGCACCTGAACTATCAGTTTGCAAATGATGGGTAGCCATATTCATATGATGGACTGCTAGTTTTGTTATTTTATTTTGTGTTTTGATTCCAAAATGCAGGGTTTACAAACCAGGAAGAACAAAAATCCCACCATGTAATTTGCACGGCAAAAATTGTTGAAATTTACAAACCATCAAAATAAACTAACTTGTTGAAACACAACCATTAACATTACTTGAAGTACTGGTACTAATTAACCTTTATTAATTTGGATATAATTAAAAAAAAATATGGATTCCATAATTTATATATCCAGAATTCCCAAATTACAAACCCTAATTTTTCAATCATGTCAAAATTCCCAAATTATAAACCCTAATTTTTCAATCATGTCAAAATTCCCAAATTGAATCCTAAAACAAAGACAATAACCGAATTTCATCATGAATTAAACATGGTAGACTCTGATACCAATTGTTGTATACAAACCCTACAACCTTATGCTCAATAATCCATGTCAATTACATGATGAATAACCAAAGGCGGAAGCGTATCTGTGGAAATTGCCATTGATGAAATCCTGGGATGATGATTATAAAGCCAATGGGTTGGGTGATCTTCCTCAGCAAAACACCCTGAAGACCTTGCTCTCTTGATGGGGATAGAGAGAACCAGATAACCAGAGAGTTTTCTCCTTAGGGTTTGTGAAACTGAATAGTCTTGTTGTGTTTGCCTTGGGGACCATTACCCCTATATATAACTATTAGTTATATCCCAAATTGCAGTATTTTCAATTTAGCCCCTCATTAAATTAAAAACTGTCTGGTATCTACACTATTAATTTTCATAACTATTATGCTTTTTAGCCATAAACTATTATATATTATTTGACTCCTAGTTTATTGACTAATTATATAATGACCCTAACACACTTTATTAATTAATTATATATGTGACCCATAAATCTTACATAGGAATCTTACCCAACACACGTTTACTCTATAAAACTTTATCTCTAAAAGTTGGTGTATTCCTTTCATCAAGAATCAAAATCGAGCTCTGTTGGTTTTTTTGCCAGAAGGTTTGACTGAAGATGGCTTGTTAGAGGCAAAGGGTTGCGATGGGAAAACCATACTTACCAAATTGAGGTGTGAAAACGTACAAAAATATATGACATCCAACAAGATAAACACAGACCTTCGACAAATAATGGTGAATAAAGGTGCGACACATAACACAAAACACGTTATAAAGCAAACGAATGGCACCAAAGAAGCAACATATATAGAGAATGACCAGCAATTGCAAGCACCGAATGAAAGGCAACGACGAGCACAAAGAACATGGAAAACACAACACAACTGAAACAAATGAAACATTGATATATTGAGAGCCTACGACCATCACTATGAAGAGTGGCACGGGTCCACGACTTTTAAAGGGCAGCATTGTCATTTGGTTTTTGATGCTTTATTTTAGTTATATCAATTTTTTTTATATTGAAATAGGTTCTTTTCATTTTCATCTTAGTCCATATATATTGAGAGAGTAAAATCACATATTCAACATATTACATAAAACAATTAAAATATAAATAAATTCCTCGAAAATTAAAACAAAAGAAGAATGAAAGTAAAATGGTATATTTATTAGAGACTCAAAATTAAAATAAAATAAAATAAAACTTTTATAATACTTCCAAACAAAAAATATTTGTAAGCGTCAAAAGTTTAAAAATAGTATAATTGTTAGAGACTCAAAATTAAATATGAATTTATAAATGTCAAAAACTTACAAATTCGCATTTAATTCATTTTTAGTTAAAATTTTTTAAATATTAATCTATGATAGATCACCTATGAAAATGGTAATCTAACATAGTATTCACCAATTTTTAATAACATTTAGGAAGATGGTGGTCATGACTTATAACCACTACTAAAAACCTCACAATTAGAAGTGATAAAGTGGTTTGGTACTTTGAGGGAGAAATATAGGAGTTGGAGATGACATAATGGATTCAACTTTGCCACTAACAAAATATCAACTAACAACTTTTTAAAAAAATGGTAAACTAAAGCATCACTATAGAATGAAGCAACCCAAACTAGATGACCTAAATAACAACTAACATTTGTCATTTCTAAAATATTCTCACAATTATCATTAAAATTAACCTTTAATGAATTAAGTCATATGCAATTGCAGGTTAACATATACTTCTTGAAAATCCTCTATTTTGAAGGGTTGCAAGAATAAAATTGAATTTATGAACGAGTTTGGACAAACTAATTTAACATTTGTCTATGCCTAGAAATACAATGACTATCACCATGTTGTGGTTGAATCATGTGTTGTTGTTCCAATGAGTGAGTATACTAGCAAAGGCACTCACATGCTAAAGTAATATCTTGTGGTTTAGAGTATCAGATTTGGAGTGAGATATAATACCTATTTACCATTTTTGTAATAGTGCGAAGATTCGGGTGAAATCTTTGTAGTGTATCGAGATTAGTGCGAATTAGGGGTGGGAATAGGCCAGGCCAGGCCAGGCTTTGAAAGGCCTGAGCCTGGCCTACGATTTATTTTTTCGGCCTAAGCCTGGCCTACGCTCTATCATAGGCTTTTTTTTCGGCCTAAGCCTGGTCTTTTTAATAGTTTGGCCTGGCCTTGAAGCCTTTTTAAAAGCCTTTTTAAACGAATCCATTATTACTTCTTAAACAAATAAAGAACAACTACTAAGTGATTGACTAATTGAACGGTTACCGAATATAAAACGACTACCAAATATAGAACTGCTACCGAATATGGAACGACTACTGAATATGGAATGATTAGTAAGTGATTGCCTAATTGATAGAATTTAAAATAGAAAATAATATTATTAATATAATAATAAAAAATAATATTAATAATATTAATAAATAATAAATATATATAGGCCGGCCTGTTAGGCCTAACAGGCTTTTTTATAAGCCTGAGCCTGGCCTATTTAAATAAATAGGCTTTAAAAACAGCCTGAGCCTAGTCTTTTTATTAAATAGGTCAGGCCAGACCAGACCATAAGTAGGCCAGGCCATAGGCCCCTACGGACGGCCTAGCCTATTCCCATCCCTAGTGCGAATGAAGAACTCATATTAAGTTTGACTTGCTTTACCATAGATCATGTTAACAATTCATTCTTATTTCATAAATATAGAGTTTCTTTGCATGACAAATGATATGACTTTTTGTTATTTGTATTTGTGGGGGCGGAATTAAATGTAATATATTTTGTATGAAGAAATCTATTATTTTTATGTGAAATCTAGTATCATAAAAATATATAGAGCTAAATTGAAATAAAATAATATATTTTTATATCATATTCTAATAATATATTTTTAAATCATATCCTTAAAATAAAATAAAAAAACCAAACTAATCTTAGAAATATTTTAAATAGAAATATAAATAATGTATTTTAATAATATTGTATTTTAAATTTAAAATATTTTGAAATATAATTTTCATTCTAATAACTTTTAAAGATGATTAAGCATGCTATTCCTAACAATAAATAGTTCTTTTGAGTGAAATAAGATATAACTTTATCCCATCACATATTATATTATACCACGAAGTCTTCTTTTAAAAGCTAGAGTTGGGTTTGGGCCTCACTTAACTATTGGGCTTGAAAGTATTTCCTTCACAGGAATGTACCGTGCACTCCCCTATTTTACCTCCCACCCCTCAACGATAAGGAAAAGACCATATTGCCCCTAGTTTCATCCATAAAAACCTCACAAAAAATTCACTTTCCCTTTTTTCACGTATTTCTTTGAAACTCTGAAATATTCGAACCTCCTACCCTACCAAAACTTCGAATCTTTAAAATCTCCGAAACCAAAAAGTAAGATAGTTTTCGAAAGTTTCCTTAGGGTTGAAAGTTACGAAGCACATTTTGTCTAGAAAATATCAAACTTTCGAAACTTTCGTAAAACATGAAACTTTTTGAAACACTGCTTTTCGAAAGTTTCTTTGAGGTTGAAAGTTTCGAATGACATTTTTTCCAGAAAATATCAAACTTTCGGAACTTTTTTTCAACATGAAAGTTTCGAAACATGAAACTTTCGAAAATTTTGAGCAATGCGAAAGTTTCGAAATGGAACTTATTCGAACATTTTGAAAATTTTGAAACATGAGGTTTCAAATGTTTGGTATATATGGAAACATCAAATTTCGGAAGTTTAGGAAACGAAAGTTCCGAAATACATTTTTTTAATAATAAATAATAATAAATTAATAGTAATAAATAATAATAAATATATAGTAATAAATAGTAATAATTAATACTAATAAATAGTAATAAATTTCCTACTTAATTTCAAAAATAGTAATAAATTTAATTAATAATAATATTATAAATTTATTTTTTAAAATAAAATTTTAATTATAAATTAAAACTTTCAAAAGTTTCGATTTTTTTGAAATTTTCGAAATTGAATTACATGAAAATTTGAAAGTTTCGAAATGTATTTCAAAAATTTGAAATTTTCGAGCATTACATTTCGAAAGTTTCAAATTAATCAAAACTTTCGAAAGTTTTGATGTTTTTTGGAAAATTAAATTTTGAAAATTTCAAATTTAATAAAACTTTCGAAAATAGGAATGAGAAATAGAGTGAAAATTTTCTTTTATGATTTTATGCAAAAGAAAAAAGGACAAAATGGTCTTTATAAAAAAATGAGGAGTGGAAGGTAAAAGTGAGGGGGTGCACGGTACAATTCCCTTTCCTTCATGTGCTTGTCTTGGGCCTGATATGAGGATTGGCAAATTGTTTGTTGAATAACGAATATAATATTCAACTACTTCTTAAGTATCCAACTATTTTTTCTTGTGCCGTATGCAATTACTATTTTCTTACTGAAAGCAATTATTATATTGTTTTGACTGAATTACAATTTTTTATTCTCTTATTTTCACTCGATTCGTAATGTTGGTCGATCTACTTTAAAAATTAAACAATTTTAATTTTTAAAATTTTTTAATTAAAAATAATGATATGACATATGATAAATACTCATGAAATAATAATAAATACTTCTACAAACTCTAATTTTAACTTCTGAAATAATTCATTTTTATAATTTTATTAATATTATATAAATAATAAATGCATCTAGATAGTTTTACATTAGGAGATCGTATATCAAATCATTTAAAATATATAAAATCACCATTTTATAGTTAAAAAATCTAAAGAAATGATCAAAATTGTCATTTTTTAAATAGAGGAACTAATTTAGTGAATGATTTCAAATAAAGGACCACTACATCAAAAATGATATTTTATAGCGCGTCTTTTACAACGCTTACTAAATAAAAACGCTGTTGTAGAATTTTTTAAAAATAACGGAGGATACAACAACGCTCTTTTGATAAGTGTTGTAGAAAAAACGTTGTTGTAGGGTCACATAACGCTTGCACATAATACTTACAACCCTTTTACAGCGCTTTTTGTAAAAGCACTGTAAATTGAAGCGCTCTTCCGTAACTTTTACAACGCTTTTTGAGCGATTTAAACACAACAGCACTGTAATAGGCTTTAAAAAAAATAAGTTAAGGAGGTCTTTTACAGCGTTCTTTCAAAGAGCATTGTATTAAGTTTTTAAAAAATAAGTTAAGGAGGTATTTTACAGTGCTCTTTCAAAGAGCGTTGTAATAGACTTTTAAAAAATAAGTTAAGAAGGTCTTTTACAGCGGTCTTTCAAAGAGCGTTGTAATAGGCTTTTAAAAAACAAGTTAAGGAGGTCAACGCTCTTTCAAAGAGTGTTGTAATAGGCTTTTAAAAAATAAGAGGTCTTTTAAAGTGCTTGTTGAAAAAGCGCTGTAATAGGCTTTTAAAAAATAAGTTAAGGAGGTCTTTTACAGCGCTCTTTCATAGAGCGCTATAATAGACTTTTAAAAAATAATTTAAGGAGGTTTTTTACAGCGCTCTTTTAAAGAGCACTGTAATAGGCTTTTAAAAAAATAAGTTAAGGAGCTCTTTTACAGCTTTTTTTCAAAGAACGCTGTAATAGGTTTTTTTTAAAAATAAGTTAAGGAGGTCTTTTACAGTACTCTTTCAAAGAGCGTTGTAACATGCTTTTAAAAAATAAGTTAAAAAGGTATTTTACTGCGCTCTTTCAAAGAGCGCTGTAATAGGCTTTTAAAAAATAAGTTAAAGAGGTCTTCTACAGCGCTCTTTCAACGCTCTTTCAAAGAGCGTTGTAATAGGCTTTTAAAAAATAAGTTAAAGTGGTCTTTTAAAGAGCGCTGTAATATGCTTTAAAAAATTAACTTATATTTTTTAAAAAATAATTACATTAAAATGAATACATTTTTCACATGCTTTAAATTTTATTTATCATATATACATTAATAACGTAATTTCTATTTATGTTTTTTTACAACTCTACTATAACATTTTAAAATATGAACATTTTATGTCTTTTGAAAATAATCTTAATGCATTTTATATATATAATATTACATATTTCATAATTAGATCAATATTATGAACTTGCTTTCTTTTAAATAAGTATTATTTGGTTTTTGAAAAAATTTACAATCTCTTAAGAAAATAACATAATAAACCATAACCAAATAAATAACTACAATAAAAAAAAATAACATTTTAATTTGGGTAAAAATTTTGCACTAGTACAAATATTTTACTGACACTTTTTTAACAAATTTTACTAACATTAAACTTTAAAAATAACATATTCGACATTTTAGAATAAAATTTTAATTTTTTAAAAATATTTTATAACCATTTAACCTTTTTTTGGACTAAATTTAACTTTCTTCAATACTTATGTATAAAATACTAATTTATATTTAAAAGACATTATATAATTACTTTATATAGAGTAGTGTTTAACTTGAAAGTTATGAACAAATAACAATTTATCTTCTCAATCAACTACTATCCATACAAACCATATTGTCAACCATCTCCACCTTTGTTACTATCCCTACCAACTCTCATTAAAATTTTATTCCTAAACCGTAAATCCTAAACCGCTTTAGTTTCTTCTTCATTACGTAAACTTCATACGCTTATTTCCTCCTTCTCTTCATTCTCATTCTCATTGCGAACCCTACGAACAATATTGTCTTGTTACTAACCCTCATTACATATACTTCATACGCTTGTTTCCTCTTAATTCTCCTTGTCATTGCGAACCATCTTTGTTTCTGCGAACCCTACTCTCCTATGAACTGTTCATATTTCTGCGTTGTTCTTCTTTGTTCGTATTTCTGCGTCGTAACCTTATTGTTCTTCTGTTTTTCAAGTATTGTATTTATTAGTTTTTTGTTTCACTAAAATGCATGTTGAACTTACACTACTATCAGTGTACAAATATTTATTGACTTATGTGTCTTATTTTATAGTGCCTTCGTCAAACTAACAACATCGTTTGTGGGTACTATATATTGTGATTCATGAAAGAGATTGTTGATATGAATCAAACTATAATCCCAATAACGGTACGATATTTTCATTATTTGATTTTCATATATAAACTATGTATATATTTGATTCAAACTTATTTATATTCAATTTTTATATCGCACAATATTTTGACAATTCTATTCCAACATACTCTGAAAGAGATCTAATTGAAATAAAGGAAGATTGATGTCAGTATGTGATTGAAATGAAAATTATTTAATTTGTTGGGAAATGACATGCTGCAAAAATATATGGTAGTTCTGTTTTGTGTAGTTCTAGTAGTTATGTGTATATGAATATGGCACATTTGAAAAGTTGTGAATATATAGTTATATGAATATGTATATAGTTTTGTGTTGTTGTCAATATGTGAATATGTATATGAATATGTTGTGAACTGGTTGTGTAAATATGTAAAGTTATAAAGTTAAATTATAAAGTTATATAGTTTGTTGTTGTGTACTAATTGTGAAAGAATTGTGTGAACTGATTCTGGATGAAAAAGATTTTTGAAAACAAATTAAAAGACAGCGCTGTAATAAGTACATAATAATGCATCTATTAAATGCACCTTTACAACACTTTTTGAAAAAAACGATGTAATAGATGCATAATAATGCATCTATTGAATGCACCTTTTACAACGCTTTACAGAAAAACATTGTAATAGGTGTATAATAATGCATCTATTGAATGCACCTTTTACAACGGTTTTTCCAAAAAGCGCCGTAAAACGAGTATAACAAGCGCACAATATATATACTTATTTTATAGGGTTTTTTTATTTTATTTTAAAAAGCATTGTATCTTTTACAACGGTGGATGCTACAATGCTAATTTTTTTGAAAAAATGTTGTAAATGTCTTAAAAAAAACGTTATAACATAGATTTTTTCGCTTAGTGGACCATAATAGCAACTAGGCCTTCTTTTTTTTTTTAAGGTAATTACTCATTTCTACTAGTACAATATCATATTTAAATGAATTTTTAGTATCTATAAAATCTCACTATTTTATTTTTAGTCTTTATAAAAAGTATCGTCAACTTTTAGCCCATTCAAAATTTTCTTTTTTACTTTTCATCCTTATTTTTAACCAACTATTGTGTATCATTTAAATTTTTGAATGATTTTTTACAAACATATTTAGCATATGTTTAAAAATTTCCTTATAAAAATTTAAATTTTTTTAATTAAAAATGAATTAAATGAGAATTTTTAAGCTTTTGACACTTACAAGTTCATATTTAATTTATTGCTGGTTAAAAAAATTTAAAATTTGTGTATGAAAACTTCTTATATTGTCATAAGTATTATTGCAAAAAATCATTCAAAAATTCGAATAATACATAATATTTAGTTTTAAATCAAAGATAAAAAAGAAATTTTTTTAAAGGATCAAGTTGACGGATCTTTTATAAAAACTATAAAATCAAATAGTTAAATTTTATAGAAATAAAAAACTGATTGAACCATTTAAATCATCTTTTACCTTTGTTTTTTGGTGTATTAACATTTAAATATTACAGATGCAATAAGAAGGCCATAGTGATTGAAAAAACATCTCCGACGTATCCTAGTGACTTATCTCTGAAAAGTCATATTCAAAATGCTTCCAAGTAGTAATGTAATGTCTCTTTTGTTCTATCCCCTTCATTTTAATTAATATCTTCATTAAATATTTATGATAGTAGGACTCAAGCAGTTGGTTTCTTGGTGCCTCCACCAACATGTTAAATTTAGCTATAGACACCAATTCGCATAAACTAACTCATTCTTACAATCATTATACCTACAATGAATTTCAAAGTCAAATTCATACTTTTAAGCACAAATCAAAATTTGGTAACAAGTAGAAATACCATGAAATTAGTTGAAGCTCAACCCACAACAATTTATCCACACTTCTATTTAACTCTACAATATCCTAACAAAACAAATATCTCATTCATAATCTAAGTTCTATCTCACCACGACACAATGATTTTCAATTTCAACCACATACAATTAATCATCCTCTATTTTGTACTATTCTATTGCAACATCAAATTTTCATCATCAACCCGCATACTATTAGATAAAAACATGCCATCAAAAATAAATTCAGGATCAAATAAAGTACCACCACTATCTCAACCAAATTTACTAGTTGCACCCCCACTTTTCCAAAACCCATCATTTATTCCCATTTCCAACACTTTGTTACCAACACAACCAATGCCATCTTTGCAACTACCAATTGGTGGTATTTTCAACACTCCAGCATTTTCACTTCCAAAATTGCCTCCTCTTCCACAATTACCCCCTCTACCAATTATACCCTTTATTCCATTGCCAACATTCCCATTACCTTCTGCCATTCCTTCCTCTCCTCCACCAGCATCTTCCCCTTCAGGCTTGCCTCTGGGAGATAATGCAACTCCATAAAGTCCACAAATGCAACTAATAAATGGTTTTAGGAATTTTATGTATTTCTCACTTGTATTATAACACTTCCTTTTCCTTTTTTTACGAGAAAAAAGATATTTGTGCAATTCTATTTGGATTCCTTATAAAATATTTAACATCAAAGATTAATTTAAAGATTATGCCTTCACGAAATTATTTGCAGATGAAAAAGTCAAACTAAAGTTAATAAGTCAGTGTCTCATCCAATCAATTGTTGGTATCATGTTTTTAGTTCTAAGGTATAACTAATTAATTGATAAATATTATGAATAATTATAATATACGATGGATCTAAGGCATAAGAATGGTGTCTTATAGATAGAATTCATCTGATTTTAAGATACTCTATCAATATATTAATTATACATATTCTCTCTTCTATTTCGTTTCTTCTCTCGTGTGTTCATTTTTCTCTACTTTATTTTTCTTTAGTTTAGGTTAATTTTTTAACAAGTTATCATCACGAATACTCTTTTATGTACAACCAACTTTTTTTTATTTTTGCATATAAATTTTATTTAGAAAACTCTTATTTATTTATTCTTATTAAATTCTGGTCATTTTATTTATTATTAAGTCAGAAGAATTTAACATTAAAGTATCTATGAAAAATTGTTCAAATAATAATTTTCTTGATCATTGTTTATAAAATTAATTTATGATGTAGTTCTAGAAGAACGAAAAAATTTAGAATTAAAGCATCCTCAAAGGATTCTTCAAGAATAAATTTTTCTTGATCATTGTTCACTACGATCATTTGTGATATATTTGATAAAAAACTAAAAAGTTAAAACATCCTTAAAAGATTGCTGACAGTAATATTTCAATGTATCACTTGTGGTATAATTCTTGAAGAATAAATAATTTAATATCAAGCATTCTTGTAAGATTGTAAAATGTGTGATTTTCTATGGTCAATGCACTACAAGAAAAACACATATTTGTGGTCAACTTTATAAATATTTTGTGGCCGAATAAAACCCTCGCAAATTTGTGACCGAAAAAGCCCTCACAAAGGCTAAAATTGAAATTGGTCATTTTTTGTGGCTGAAAAAGCCCTCACAAATTTTTAAATATTTAACTGAATTTTGTGGCTGCCTAAGCCCTCACAAAATCACAATGTTGTGATTTTGTGAGGGCTTAGGAAGCCACAAAATCCAGTTAAATATTTCTGGATTTTGTGAGGGCTTTTACAGCCACAAATGATGACTTTTGTAAGGGCCAAATCCGTCACAAATGATTGACAAGACCAACGCGTTTGTGGCTGCATAGGCCGCCACAAAGGATTGGGCACGTGGCGTTTGTGGCTGCAAAGGCCGCCATAAAAGACACCCAAATCCAGCTGGATTTTCTGGCCACTCAGGCCGTCACAAGTGTTTTGCCCGTTACCATTATTGGCGGCAAAGGCCGCCACAAATTCCTTTGTAGCTGTTGGCGTTTCTGACGGGTCAGGCCGCTACAAAAGTAATGTAGCCGTTGGCAATGTGGCTGCTTTGGCCGCCACAAATGCCCAAGGCCAATCCTATATATATTTCTCACCCTCCTACTTCATTTTTTCACATCCAACTTCTCTCTAAAACCTCATTCTCACTATTCTCTCCTCCTTCTCTCTATACAAAATTACTCTTCATTTAAAATCTGGTAAGTATATAAATTATATTATATATGTAATATATAACTAATTAATATATAATTTTTTAATTTGATATAACTAATTAATGTTACTGATTTTTATTTTTGTAGTGTTTGCTAATTATTTCGAAGACTTGCAAGCATCGTACGTGAGTGAAAGCTTGAAGTCAGACGCTACACGGCATCAAGTTAGTATTTTATATATTTTAAATTTAGATTAGTAAATATATATATATATATTATTTTTAAAATATAGATTAGTAATATATATATTTAGATTAGTTTTATAAATTAGTTTTTAAAAAAATAGGAATGATGTTGGTTTTAATATATTGGTTTTAATATAATTATTATTTAAAAAAACATTATTAAAATTGATGATATTATTATTTTTTATTATAAATAAGTCTTGATTATTAGTCTTGATTTTTAAAAAAACATCATAATTGACATATATATTTGTATAATGATATAATCTTGATTAATAATTTATTATATTGTTTTCAAATTAATTAATATATATTCCCCTAATTGACATATATATCAAAGTTATTGATTTTAAAAAAACATTATTAAAATTTATCATATTAATTATTATTTTTTGTTATAAGTATTGATATTTTATTATATTATTGTTATGTTATTATATTATTTATAATTTATTATAAGTATTGATATTGTATAATGTTTATTTAATTATTATTTTTTGTTAGTATTGATATTTTTTGATAGTATTGATATATATATATATATATATAATTTAAAATTTTATTTTGGTATATATTTTATTATATTGTGTGCAAATGCATGCTCCCCTAATTGACATATAAATATGTCAAAATTTATATTAATGCTTTTGAAAAATAAATCAATTAATATATAAAACATCGATATATATATATATATATATATATATATATATATATATAAAGCAACTATGGATTTAGACCGTAGTTGGATGTACGATAGGAATTTTCCTGGAAGAAAGGGTCTTAAACAACGTTTTGCTAACAAGGTCGAAGACTTTCTCAATTTTGCGAGAGTGCAAAAAATTGTCCAAGATGAAGGGGGAATGAGATGTCCATGTTGTTTATGTCGATGTTGACAGTTTAAAAGTGAAGATGAAATAAGAGTGCATTTGTATGCACACGGATTTATGTCTAACTACTGGATTTGGACTAATCATGGAGAAGAGTCTCCGGCCGCGCCTAATACTAGTACATCTTTGGAGAATTATAACATAGGTCCTTCAAGTAGTACTAACATGTTAGGTATAGATTATTATAACTATCAACACTTTGAGGCGATGAATGATATGATCTCGGATGCTGTTGGGGTTAATTTGCATTCAATGAAGATCAATATGATGATACCGACGGACTTCCCAATGAAGAAGCTCAGAGATTTTATGGTCTTTTGAAAGAGACAAATAAACCATTGTTTGAAGGTTCTTCAAACTCAAAGTTATCAATGTGTATTAGATTGTTAGGTCTAAAGTCTCAATTTCATGTTCCTGATTTAGCTTTGGATTTGATGACTAAAATGATGCTAGACGCAACACCTGTTAGAGATGGTTTGCCGCAAAGTTATTACGATGCGAAACGGTTAGTGTCAAAGTTAGGATTAGGTGTCAAGATGATTGATTGTTGTGTTAAAGGTTGCATGTTGTATTATGACAATGAATTTGGTATGAATGATGCAAACTTAGTTGAATGCAAGTTTTGTCAAGAACCAAGGTATCACCAAAGGAATAACTCAAGGGTAAGTAGGGGAAAATCAATTCCAAGGAAAGCAATGTTTTACCTCCCTATTGTATCAAGATTGCAAAGATTGTTTGCATCAATACAATCTCATCTATGTTGTCTTACGCACGTAATAAGGGCGAAGAAAAATGACCTAATTGGATTGGTGAAAATATTTGGACTGCTTTGTGGAGTAAGTGGAACACAAATGCTTACAAACAGAAGAGAGAGAAAGCAAAGATCAATAGAGCATCTGAGAGGGGTACTAGTACTCATGAGGGAGGTTCCATGTCTGCTGGAGAAATTAAATATTATGTGGTAATTAATTATTATTTATAATATATATCTATTAATATTTATTCAATTAATCATCACATTTCACCATAAACTTGACATTATTTTAATATATATTTTAGGAAAAGCAACTTGGAAGGGAGGTCACTCAGGCTGAGATACATCGCTAGTACAGATCAATCTCATCGTCCGGCGCCGATAGATAATCTTGACCAGTTAAAGGAGCAATGGGCAAGTGAACAAGAAGAAAGGACACAACAGCTGATACAAGCCACACTTGATAAATTGAATGAGGAATGGAAACAGAGGTTTCAAGAGCAGCAGCAGCAATTTCAGCAGCAACAACAATTTCAACAACAACAATTTTCATTTCCTCCTGTGTTTCATCAGCAGTTCCCGCCTCGGCCTCAATACTTGCATCAACAACCAATTTTCCAGCAGCAACAAAATTACTCTCAATACTCCCAGCAGCAGCAACCGCCTCCAAGTTTCCAACAGCAACATCAGGATCCTTCGAACTCTGCCTTCCAGCAACAACAGCAGCCAATGTTTCAGCAACAACAATATTTTCATAATTATCAGTATGCTCCATCATCTTCACATCAACTTCCTCAACCTCAACCAGATCATCAAACTGCATACCGATCGACTATGCCAACAGCTGAGTTGATCAGACCAGATTTAAATCAACCTCAGCCAACTACGGCTCCTCCTTCGACTACTGGTGGTGCCATTGAAGATGAAATTCAATTTCAAAGCATGATGTCTCCTCCAACACAAATGCATAATACTTTTGAGAGGCTTCTTTCGTCGGGTATGAATGCAGGAAATAATGATGGTGGGAGTGGAGCTGATCAGACGAATTATTATGATGATTGAGGTGATTTGAAGAATTTGAAAATATTATTTTTGGGTTGTACGACATTATTGTGTCTTTAATTAATTTCCACTTTGTAAGACATTATTTGTTAATTTTGGGTTTGTAAGACATTAATTGTTAATTTTGGAATGCATGTTTTATTTGATTTTATCATGATTGCTATAGCTAGCTTTAATTATTATTAATATTATGTTTTTATATATAATATTTATTTTAATTTTAATATTTAATATTTAATTTTAATTTTATTTAAATTTTAATTTAAGATTAATTTAAATTATAATTTATTTATAATTTAAATTAATTTAAATTAATGTTTAATTATAATTATAATTATTAATTTAAATATTTTATTATAAATTTTTAATTATATTAAGATTAGTTTATTATATATATATATATTAAATTTAATTTATAATTACATTATATTTTAAATGTAATTTAATTATAATTTTAATTTTAATATTATAATTATATTAATTTATTATATATAATATTATAATAAACTATTATAATAAACTATTAATTAATTATATATTTTTTTAATTACGTTGGCATTTGTGGCGGCCAAAAGCCCTCACAAATGCCCAGTCAGCATATTCAACAACTCCTTTGTGGCGGCCAAAAGCCCTCACAAAGGTCCAGTCAGCATTTCATCAATTCCTTTGTGGCCAAAAGCCCTCACAAATGTCCAATCAGTTAAATTCGTCATGTCCTTTGTGGCGGCCTATGCCCTCACAAATGCAGACTTTTGTGGCTACAAAAGCCCTCACAAATGCCTGTCTTTTGTGGCTGCAAAAGCTCTCACAAATGCCAACCTGTTTCAGGCACTTTGTGGCTGCAAAAGCCCTCACAAAATTTTGTGACCAACTTCTTTGTGGCTGCCAAACGCCCTCACAAAAGCCACCTTTGTGGCTGTTTTTTTTTCCCTTTGTGAGGGCTTTTGGCCTTCACAAAATCCTTAATTTCTAGTAGTGATGATAATAAAGATTTTTGGTTGAGTTTCTAAAAAACTACAACTTAGACCACGATTAAAATCTATTTGATGACACTCATATATGCTTATGAAGTATCAAAATTGAGAAAAGATTAGTCACATTTATAAAAAAATAAAAGAGTGGTCTAAGAATATATGAGGTAAAATAAAAGAGTGATATAAGAATATATTTCAATAATACTTTAAAAGATTAGTCATATTTATGATAAAATAAAAGAGTGATTATTGATTGAAAGGTGAAAGATCACATGATCAAGTTTATTTCTAAAAGTGAATTATTCATACTATTTGTTTTGTATAACCATTGTTGTGGTTATCATAATTGATATAGTAGTGATTACTATTGATATGATAGATGTGAATGTGATAAAATTCATTCTTATGATAACTGATTATGATATTTACTATTCTGAATAATGATGTTGTAAATTTTATGAGTATAGTGATATATTAATTTTTGCAATGTGTGGTGATTTTTAAATGTAATATTTTTTTTAAATAATTGTAACGTTTTTAATTTCATCTATATAATTTTATATAAATATATAATTTAATGGGAATAAATGATAAAGAAATAAAATTGTAT
>JBBPBT010000474.1:1742148-1757090 GCA_037974875.1 Cicer bijugum
AAATATGTCTTGTGTATGATTTATATCATATAATACCTCCGCTTTCATAAAAATATCCAATAACGAATCAATCAAGATAATTGATAATTCAAAAGAAATCAACACAATTGTAAATAAATTATTAATAAGATATAAATAAATTTTAATCCAAGAATTTTAATAGTAGAAAAATCTCAATCATAATTCTCAAAAAAAAATATTTTTTTATTTTATTAAAATATCTTATTTCTACAAATGCAAGACACATATATAGTAACAATAAACTGATTTATATAAGAAAAAAGTCACAATAAAGTAACATTAATCTCAAGGACTACGTTAACTTTTGAAATAATTGTCTTATATAGTTCTAATTAAAAAATAGTTACAAAACAATTAAAGGGAATATTTTTTTACCATAAAGTCAACTTACAGTCCATTTTTTTCCATGATATAAGCTGAGTTTGGTCAAGATGTATGAAACATAAGTTGTAGAACGTGATTATCTTTTCAACACATTAAAGAATCCATCAATTGGATTCTAAAACTCAAGATATTGCTAAAACAATTCAAACCCATCATTTAAAAAAAATATTCCAATTTTGTTATTCTTTTGTAGATTTTTTTTTTTTAGGTTTCCTTGCACATGCTTAATGAACTTATGACCATCTACCCAAATATAGTCATGGTAGTTCATCCAATGAACTCATGATCATCTTAATTCATTGAGAATATTACATTTGTTGGATAAACTACATTGTCAAAAATTCAAAATGGATTAGAATTAGCTAAGCAAAAACTAAAATGATCAAAATCTGAATACAAAAAGACTATTTCACTTATTGAATGAACTACACTTCTTGAATAAACTACATTGGCTAATAACTAAAATAGGCTAGAATTAGTCATTGTGGAAGGTTTGTCATTGAACTCATGTAGTCATCTACCCGAATGCATGTAAATTCTAATTATGTATTTTAGGGAATTTTGTGTTGAATTTCTAAGACTTTTTAGCCAATTTTATGGCATTTTGTGAGTTAAATGCCAAAAATATCTTTTTGGAGGCCTGATTAAAATTATTCGTCGATAAATAATTTTATTTAATTACGGTGAATCTTTTGTCGAAGAATTTTTTTTCTGAGATGCAGCATTTTTCAGAAAAATTCATCTGCCGATAGAATTGAAGCAATAGTAGATATTTTTCTGAATAAGTGGTTTGTGATTCGATGTGAGGTGGCAGACGTAATGATGATTTTTATAAAATTATCTAGATATTTGTTTTGGAATTGATTTTATTATATATATATATATATATATATATATATACAAGAAAAAAAATGAAAACTAAGTGTTGGTGTTTCAAAACAAAACATAAAACACAAAATCATCATTTTCCTTCTAGATCTAAGTTTCCAGTCGAGAAGTGACAGAAGAAAAAGTTGTTCATTGCCACGTTGCGGTGCTAGTGAACTAGTTTTTGAAGCGACCTCACAAACTTAAATTTTATCAAACATTATCGTGGTGCCGTAATCGCTTGTTAAAGCTACAACGGAGGGAAGATCTCTTCCAAATTTTTAGTTTGCATTTAGGACATTATTTGTGAATTTGTGAAAAAGAAATTTGATGTATTTGATGTGTGAATTTGTAGAAAATAAATTTAATGCGATTATTTGCGATTTAGTGATATTTAAATTTTAGTAGTGGTTTATGGTGATTGATATTTGATGTGAGTGAATTTGTAGAAAATGAATTTAATGCGATTATCTGCGATTTAGTGATATTTAAATTTGAGTAGTGGTTTATGGTGATTGATATTTGATGTGATTTATATGTTCATAATTATTATTACGAATTTTTGAGATGTGAAATATTTGCGGATTTTTTGGAAAATGAATTAATGAAATTTGGTGGTTTATGTGTAAAAATGTGGAGTTTTGAAATTTGGTGAGTTAGTTTGAATTGTTGAAATTTAATTGCGGTGCTATATGTGTGTTGTGGAATTCAATTGATTGTTGTTGGTGTGGATTGGCAGTAATTAAATTTGATGAGTTTGAGTTACGTAATGAGTTATTTTCAAATAAATGAGTTTGATTTGAAATTGAAATTTTTACAAAAAAATTGAATTGTTAAAGTTGTGAAAAAGTTCAAATTTTAACTAAGTTAAAGAGTTTGAGCAAAAAGATAGATTGAAATTAATAATGATTAGAGTTTAAAATATTACTCTTTTAATTACTCTAGAACTGAGTTTAAAAAGAAAAAAAAAACTTAGAGTATTTTATTAACTCAAAAATTTCAATGCTTTAATAGTCGAGTATGTGAATGTGAAATTTGGACAATATTAGTTTTATGTAGTTTTAAGTAAATAATATAGATTATTTAGTTTTAAAATTTTGGTGTGTGAGAAAGATTTAATTTTGGAAATTTTAATGTGTTTGAATTAGTTTTATTGTGAACAAACTGTTATAAATATTCATGTTTATGTAGTTAGCTCCTTGAGTCTCGAACAGGAATCGAGACCATTGGCACCAAGTTAGCAGTGGGGAGTACTCTGATATATTAATGTTATTGAATATGGGTGATTAATGTTTGAAAATTATAGTGACTCATGTTTGGTGAAATTGATGTGTTTATAATTAATATTATGAATTTTTGAGAAAAAATTTATGTGTGGATTGATGGAAAGAGAATTTAATTCAATTTATGTGTGGATTGGTGGAAAATGAATTTCATTCAATTTGTATTCATTGAATTTGGAGATGTGACTTATGTGTGGTTGTGGAAATTTTAATTGGTGTGAATAAATATGTTTGAGTATGCCCTGTGGTGTGTTTGAAAAAATCATTAGTGTTAAATGAGTATTAAAAATGAGAAATCTTTTAATAGCTCCATTTACTTAATGATTGTTTGAAAAGAGTCAGAGTATGCTCATGCATTTCATAGTACATGGTAATCGCGATGGGGCCGGGGCAATAGTGGCGACCGTGATGGGCCACGAGATGATGCCATGTGATCTATTGGTTCATCTTATCCTTGCAGGGATTTTCGTGACGTGTAGGTCTGTAATAGACTAAACATTTTTAGTGAATCGTGTTGACCCGTCATAGGTGGCAACTCGGTAAACAGTACTGGTATATGATAGGCAGTACGTTTACGATTTACGCTTTTTAGTAAATTGTGTTGACTCGTGATAGGTGGCACCACGGTAAACAGTACTGGTCTGTGATAGGTAGTTCGTTTACGATTTACGCTTTTTAGTAAATCGTACTAATCCGTGATAGGTGGCACCTCGGTAAACAGTACTAGTCTGTGATAGGCGGTACGTTTACGATTTATGCTTTTTAGTAAATTGTGCTAACCAGTGATAGGTGGCTCCTCGTTAATTAGTATTGGTCTGTTATTGTTATAGTCGGTACAATTATGATTTACGCCCCTTCAAGGAGGGTTTTAGTTCAAATTCCAGAAACTCATGCATTTTGGCATATATGCATTACATTAGGGTGCTTGGCACGCGAGTCATGTTTGTTATACTATGATGATTGTATATACATATTCGGTTGTTGTTGTGATTTGCCATAATTGCTTAGAGGTGTGAAGTTGGGTTGATTAAGTTTTGATGTCATTATATGTTCATAATTGATGTTATGAATAATCGATGTGTGATTGAGGTGTGAATATGTGAAGATTAATTTGGTGTTAATTATGTGTTCATAATTGATAATATTAATGTTTGAAGTGTTGATTGATTCAGAGCCATTTTAGAATTGAAAATATGTATTTTCTCAATTGTATTCGGATGATGTTTATAGATTATTATTCCTTAGAAGATGGTTATTGGGAACAAATAAGAATCGAACAAGTGACTAAATTTTGGAAAATGTGCCAAGAAAACGTGTCAAAACAACACATGGAGATGTAGCTTATGACAATTAAGGATTCATGGATGATTAATGTTTAAAAATTATAGTAACTCATGTTTGGTGAAATTGATGTGTTCATAATTAATATTATGAATTTTTGAGAAAAAATTTATGTGTGGATTGGTGGAAATAGAATTTAATTCAATTTATGTGTGGATTGGTGGAAAATGAATTTAATTCAATTTGTGTTGATTGAATTTGGAGATGTGATTTATGTGTGGTTGTGGAAATTTTAATTGGTGTGAATAAATATGTTTGAGTATGCTTTGTGTTGTGTTTGAAAAATTATTACTGTTAAATGAGTATTAAAAATGGCGAATCTTTTAATAGCTGCATTTACTTAATGATTGTTGTGAAAAGAGTTAGAGTATGCTCATGCATTTCATAGTACATGGTTACCGCGATGGGACCATGGTGATAGTGGCGACCGTGATGGGCCACGAGATGATGTCATGTGATCTGTTGGTTCATCTTATCCTTATAGGCATTTTCGCGTCGTGTAGGTATGTGATAGACTACACATTTTTAGTAAATCGTGTTGACCCGTGATAGGTGGCACCTCGGTAAACAGTATTGGTCTGTGATAGGCAGTACGTTTATGATTTACGCTTTTTAGTAAATTGTGTTGACTCGTGATAGGTGGAACCACGGTAAACAGTACTGGTCTGTGATAGACGGTATGTTTATGATTTACGCTTTTTAGTAAATCGTGTTGACCCGTGATAGGTGGCACCTCGGTAAATAGTATTGGCCTGTGATAGGCGGTTCGTTTATGATTTACGCTTTTTAGTAAATCGTGCTGACCCGTGATAGGTGGCACCTCGTTAATTAATATTGGTCTGTGATTGGCGGTACAATTATGATTTACGCCCCTTCGAGGAGGGTTTTGGTGCGAATTCCAGAAATTCATGCATTTTGGCATATACGCATTGCTTTAGGGTGTTTGGCACGCGAGTCATGTTTGTTATACTATGATGATTGTATATACATATTCGGTTGTTGTTGTGATTTGTCGTAATTGCTTAGAGGTGTGAAGTTGGGTTGATTAAGTTTTGATGTAATTATACGTTCATAATTGATGTTATGAATATTCGATGTGTGATTGATGTGTGAAATTGTGGAGATTAATTTGGTGTTAATTATGTGTTTATAATTGATAATATTAATGTTTGAAGTGTTGATTGATTCAGAGCTATTTTAGAATTCAAAATCTGTATTTTCTCAATTGTATTCGGCTACAACAATGCAATTTGTCAAAACTTCATTTTTCAACAATGTTTATGCACTTTTGGACATATGAAAACCCTTTCGAGGAGTATGCTAAGACGAAAGGTTCTTTTCAGCATTTAAAAATTTAAGAATTTTGCTATGTGATATTTGTTAATTTTGGTTGGTGACCTTTACAATTATTGTGGAAATCTGGGCTTTGTCCTCATATGAGAATCAGGATCATCCTACCGGTTAGTCCCCTGGAGATGGAAAAGTAGTTAGTCATACATGACTGAAGCTGTGTCAGGAGGATCTTGCGGAGAGCGTGGAGATCACCCGAGTTTTGTAGTTTTGTAGCATGATCTGATTAGATGGTTGTATCTATGCTTAAACTGTTTGATGACTTTTTTTATGGGTCCATGTTCCACTTTTTGATGTGACGTGGGGAAAGTAAAAACTCTTGGGGCAGTGCTTTTGTACAGGTTTGTTGAGAATACCCCATGGGTAGGAACTATGTCTAATAGGTCTCATAGCCCCAGTGTATTTAGATGTTTGAATACTTTGGATTTTTATTTCAAAAACTATTTTGCTGCTTGTAAATATTTGTTGACTTTGTCATTGTGTTACGACTTAAATATTTATCCAAAAGTATTTCCTTCTTTATTTCTTTATTTCTTTGTTTGTTTCTTTGTTTTTAAAAGAAAAAAATACAATCGCGCTGTTAAAAATCGGAGTGTTATAATTACAAGCAAGACGTAAATCACAATAAATTAACATCAATTCATAGTTATTGCACTTATTACTTTGTCGATTGGTTGTGTTAATTGTCTTGTGTAGAAGTAACAAAAACATGATTGCAATTCTAACATAAGATACCCAATAGTTACATTTGAAAGGACAAATCAAAAGTTACTTATTCTACAAAGAAGAAAATGTTGGTGCACCCCTTTGAGGCCTCCAAAGCCAACCCACTTTTTATTTTAATTTAAAATTACAAAATAAAAGCTCTAATTCATCCATTATAATCACGTCATCAACTTTAAACCCAATTTCTACCATGAACGAAACATATTTTTCTCTTAAGTCTAAATACAAATTGAAGATAATCCTCTAAACTTTCCAATGAATCAAATATTACATTAATCGAACATTTAGAACTCAAGATATAGTCAAAACAAAACAAATAATGTACGGAATGATATTTTCTACTAAGATTAATTTGCTTCTTTTTATTTCATTAATGAATAAATTCTTGTTGTAAAAGGAGAGCATCATATGATCTCATCATGCCCTCCCTTTTTGAGAGAATTCAACCTCAAGTTTGTAGCTCAAATATATCTGAAATCACGAATAATTATAAATAATTCATCATATATAATTTCCACTTTAGAGAAATTTTCATTTTTTATTGAAATAATTTGTTTGCTTTTCTTTCTTTTGTGATTCTTGGACATAATCATTTTTTCATGTTCACAATTTTTTTTTCACTTGGTGAAGTAATTCTCCTGCATTCACTTTGGTAGTTTCATGACATAAAAAAGAAATATTAAATAATTCAATAATATGAGAAGAATCCCAACATTTAACCAGATAAACCAACTTAATTAGAAGAAGGTATTAGTGTAATAGTATGTCATGACTTTCCAAAAAAAATTCTCTTGAAATTCAACTTCTATGGTTCCACTACATTGTTCCTCTGGAAGCATTTATTCATTTGCTTTCTTACATGTTTCCTTTGGAATTTCATCCATAACCTTCTTGATGATAAAATCATCACAACATGAAAAAAATATTAACATTTCAACAAGTATCTAAGATGACATCATTTTAGAACTACCTTCAAAGTATCTTACTGAATTTGAATTTACTGATTTTCTCCTCAAACATTTTAGAACTAACATCAATGTATCTTTCACAATAAACTAATATTAATCCTAGTGGCTAGTCAATTTCTAAATCATCATCTTGTCTACTCCTAATTAAAAAATAATTATAAAACAATGAAAGGGAAGTCAAAAGCCATATTTTTAGAAACCGTTTTTTTTTTTTTTTGTGACTATTGATTTTATATAACTATTATTTGAATGAATCCCATAAAACAAAAATACCATAAATTGGTGGTCAACTTCCAGCACATTTTAAATCATGATAAACATTAAATTTGGTCAAGATGTGTGAAATATTAATTGTAAAAAATGTTGTTATCTTTTAAACACGTCAAAGAATACCTCATACTTCTTAAACTCAAGATACTAATAAAACTATTCAACCCATCATTTTTAAAATATCTTTTAAAACATGTCAAAGAATACCTCATACTTCTTAAACTCAAGATACTAATAAAACTATTCAGTCCATCATTTTTAAAATAATCCAATTTTGTTCTTCTTTTATCAATATTTTTTTTTTTTAGTTTTCTTCTAAATATTAATAAACTCGTCATCTCATCATAATTAACACTATTGCTACCAACACCCCCCATAATGCTACCCACACCCCTCAACTTTAAAAAAATAATTAAAATGACCAAACTGCCCTTTCCTTCATTTCATCTTCCTCAATACTATTTCTTCTTCTTCTTCAAAACTAACACCCCCTATCTTCTTCTTCAAAACTAACACCCCCTATCTTCTTCTTCATCACCATTATTTCATCTTCTTCAACCATCATCAACCATTATTTCATCTTCTTTAGCAACATTAATCATCATCAACCATTGCTGTGAATCAACCATTGCTGTGAATCAACCATTGTTGTGAATCAACCATTGCTGTGAATCAACCATTGCATCATTGCTGTGAATCAAGTAAGTAATCCTGATTTTTGTTTTGTTTTATGTATTTAAGAATGCTGCAATGTCTGAAATCCATAAATGTAGCTTCCATTGTTGTTGCACACCACCAACTGCGCTGCCCTAAACCCAGAAACGTACGTGAATTGAGTTCACGTACGTAAAAAAATTTGAAAAACCCAGAAACGTACGTGAATTGAATTCACGTACTTAAAAAAATATCAAATTTTCCAAACCTTACGTGAACTGAGTTCACGTATATGTACGTGATTTCAATTCACGTACACATACGTGAACTCAGTTCACGTAACGTTTGGAAATTTTGAAATTTTTTTAAGTACGTGAATTCAATTCATGTAAGGGGTGGGAAACAAGTTCACGTACATGTACGTGAACTCAGTTCACGTAAGGTATGAAATTAGTTCACGTACGTGAATTGATTTCACGTAAGTTGTTTTATGGATTTCACGTGAACTCAGTTGCTGTTTACATTTTATTAAATGATTTTCGTTTTGCAGATATGGTGCGCACTATGTATACTGACAGAGAGGGTCGGGTAAGACTTAATGAGGGTAGTTATAATGAAGAGTCTAATGCGGACGGTAATCGTATTAGGCCAACTGCTTTTGCAAGGGCACAACGGCGGCGAGTGCAGAGACAACAGGAAGAGTCCTAAACCGAACCCCAAACAGTTGATGCCCATCCGGAACCCCAAACAGCTGATATAGATGAACCTCCACAGGATGTTGGCTATCCCGGTGGTCCAGTTGATAGTTTTGTCCTTAGGACATTTGGCGATCATGTTGCGACTCGACTCTGGGATGGCGAGGTAATTGTCTCAATCAAATTAAGTTAAATTAATTAATTTATTTTAAATTTATGTTTAACATTTATTTTTAACTTAAATAATGTCAGGATCGGGGAGAATTAAGGGTGTTCAGCAATGGGAAAAAATTAAAAGAAGCTGTTATTGAAGACGAAGAGGTTGAGCAACTGGTTAAAAGCTCGGGATTGTACCCTTTAATAAAATGCAGCTATGAAATGATTGACAAAGGGATTATTTCTGCATTTGTAGAGAGATGGCATCGTGACACAAGTAGCTTTCATCTTCCTATTGGTGAAATGACGATTACATTGGACGACGTGTCATCTCTGTTGCATATTCCTATTACTGGTGCATTCTTCAGTGTTAATGTATTTAACAAGGATGAAGGTGCAAATATATTGGCAGAGCTTCTTGGAGTTAGTCACGGTGTTGCTTATGCTGAATTTAATGTGACGCGGACAGCCACTGTTAGGTATAGTTGGTTACTTGACGTATACCATCAGCGTTGTCATGAGCGACATTGGCAGATGGCTGCGAGAGCATATCTATTGTTTTTGGTTGGTTGCACACTCTTCAGCGATAAGAGTGCCTATGCAGTTAGTGTTGCATATCTTGAGTGCTTCCGAGACCTTAATTCTTGCGGGGGATATGCATGGGGTGCAGCTGCTCTTGCTTATCTTTATGACAATCTTCGAGAAGCCAGCATGCATCAAACCAGAACTATTTAAGGGTATCTGACACTTTTACAGGTAAACTGTATGATTGTTTATTGTGTTTATAATTTTTACTGATAATGATTATAAACTAATGATATGTTATTATATATGTGCAGGCATGGGTCTATGAGCATTTTCCTACATTATGTAGAGATTGCTGTAGACTTTCTCCTACTTATGTTGAAGACTATCCTAGAGCACTTAAATGGAAGCCCAAAAGGGATAAGGGGTTGGTTCTTCCATTTAGGAAAGCTCTTGATGAGATTGATGTTGACGAGATCTGCTGGACACCATATGAGGAGCATCGACTGAAGCGACCTTTTGAAGATGTATCTTTATTTCGAGGGTGGATACGATGGGGTTCGAAGATGTATGGTCATCTACCAGATAGAGTATTGCGGCAATATGGTCATGTCCAAACCATTCCTGGCTCACCGTTAGAGGTAGTGGGTCAGACGACCACACCAGAGGAAATGGACATAATGTTTACGCAGTATGCTGTACATGTAGTGGATGCTGGCGCAGTTGCGCAGGGACATGTAGTATGCTCGAATGATTATATGGACTGGTTTCGCAGAATTTCTCATCCATACATCATTCATAGAGGACCAGTCCATGAAGCTGATGCAGAGCCTACTGATCATGCCACTCATCCAGCTGATGGCGGAGATCCTGCTGATGACACAGTTGACATAACGGTATTTAATTTATTTTTAATATTTAATTTATTTCATTATTGATATTTAATATAATATATTATTGATACTTAATTTATTTTTTATCACAGCGTCGAGCAATAGAAATTGCTGAACAGCTTGTTGGCCGACAACTAATATTACCTGATGGGATGCCACTCATTAATGAGTTAATTTTGTTGCTGCGAAGTCAAAGGGGTGGTGGTAGAGATTGGTCGAACATAGTACCATATCGTAGAAGAAATAGAAGGACTTAGGATTTATTTATAATGTTTTGGAACATGGTATTTTTGTAATATTTTGGTAGTTTCAAAACTGTTGGATATTTTACTTTTGTGTACTGTTGGATATTTTGGGTACATTCGGATCTAATCTATATTTTGGGTACATTCGGATCTATATTGCATTAAAATATTTTAATTTGACAATGTAATTTGAGTAATACACATTAATACTGCATGTAACATATCCATCTAGTTTACAACATTTTCATCTATAGTGCATGGAAATATCTTCAACCAATGCTGAATGCGAGAATTGTAAATAAATTCCCATTGACGTGCTTCTTCTGTGCAATATTGTCTCCACAAATTACTTGGTGGTGGTATAGGAGAATTTGGCTTTAAATAAATCTGTTAAAATAATAAATTTATAACTTATTAAAATATGAGAATTAAATGTTAACAACTGCATAAAATGGGAATAACTATATAAGTGAAAAATTAAATACCTGCACAAAATGACAGTTATTAACAAATGCAATAACTATCATACGATGATCTGAAATAGGTGTTGGTGGTGGACTTCTAAGTGGGAAAAATGTTTCTGATTGTCTAAGTGATAATGTGACAAAAACCAAGTTAAATTTCGAAGCAATCACATATCCCATTTCTGGAAGTGTCATCCAATTATCCAAAGTTGCAACATGTTCAACATATACATTGTGTATAAGTTGCTGAACAAAACTTTGTCCACCAAATATTATCTCGTAATGAGACATGAATTCTTGAAGCTCTACCACACACTCTTGACGAATTAATGCCCAAAAGTTCTCACCCATTCCAAGTAAAGCTGCAACTGCACGATATCCACAATTACCATCATCGCCCACATCAATAATGTCATCTATGAATTTGTGAATTTCAACCGGCAACCAATCCTTGAAGATAAGAACTCTCGGTTGTTGAACTTTGCTGATTGATGGTCGAGGTGTTAGCTTTGTTACTGATGGTCGAGGTTGCTGTACTTTATTTGAAGTTACAGTACTACATGCATTTGTGCCACTGCATCGAACACTTGCATCCACATATTCCCACCAAGATGGATCACGCTTGGTTGATTTATCTCTTTTTGATATCTTACTTTTGGCTTTTTTAGGTGCACCCTTTGTTTTAACCTTGTCAACAGGTGGACACATCGATGTAGTCGATGGATACGCAATCTCACGTAATTTACCTTTCATTGCAATTTTTCCAGGTACATCAAGTTCATCAAACTTTTTCACTATCACATCTATTTCATGTTTCACAGATAATTCTGAAGGTTTACCCGATCCATCATCATGAAAAGTTAATTTAGTCCACCAAACATGAATAACATCTAAAGGAATAGAACGGGGGATCATACTATACCTGGCTATCTCACATGCACAAGGTAGACCATGTGTTCTCCTTATTTTGTAGCGACATTCATTCTTATCTATACCGACATACTTCACGCGATCAAACTCTGTCGCAATGTGATCTATTGCATTTTTTGACACAACACCACGCAAATTAGCATACAATCTATTACTATGTCGATGGACCTTCTGAATTATGCTCTTTTCAAATGATGCTATTATCTCACTGTGTTGTAATACAATCATGCTATTAATGCTTTCCCAAACACTGCATATATCACCAATGCTATCTTGTAATATCCGTTTCAAACTCCAGTGCGCCGACTCAACCCTTTGTGTTGTAGTGTTCCCAAAATGCATAACTCTATTTGTCCACGCCTCTACAAATCTTTCCTTGTGAGGAATTAACCACTGGTCATGTACATAATCATTAAAGATAGAAGAGCTACTACAAATTCCTTCAAAGTTAGCCAAATTCATGTAGTACTGTGTCTCATCATAACTGTAAACAAGAGCCTCCCATGCCTCCATTATTTGCACCTGCTTCTTTTTTGGAAAAACAGTCATCTTGCACTTCGCTTTGACATTTTTGCATATATGAAACAAACATAATAAATTAGCCGTCTTTGGAAAAACACATTCAACTGCGTTCATCAAAGCAAGATCTCTATCAGTAACAATTACTTCAACTTCACCAGCTGTAATCTGTTCTTTCAACATTTGTAGTGCCCATGTAAAATTATCAACACGTTCAGACTGTAGATACGCAAATCCCACACAAAATGTCATTTCTGTAGATGTAACACCAATGATTTCAAGTAATGGCATCCGATACCTACATGTCTTATATGTGCTATCCAAAATCAATATTATGTGAAAATTATTTACAAGACTGATAGCATCTGGATGAGCCCAAAATATATCCCTCAACTCATTTGAATCATCTACCTTCCTATATCGATAGACATATTTGTCGCGTTCCATCAATGTCAAAAGATGTTGCATTTCTGTTTTATTACCTCTAAGTGATGAACGATATGCTTGACGTGCATTGTAAACTTGTTTTATTGTCGTCAAACTTTCAACATTATGATCTTTTATTGTCATCAATATGTTTCTTGGTTTGATCATATTTTTCGTCATATCACCAAGTACAACTTTCTCTTCCTGAGACAATCGACCTAAGAAAGCATGACCAGTCAGTTTTTTGGCCAATTCGTGGTTATGGACACCACATATTACATGCAGATACCATCCATCACCAACATTTGATGGTGTACCTCTCAATCTAAATGGACATTCGCATTTTCTACTCCAAGTACTCCTCATCGGTTTAGAATGCTTCCAAGGTCTATATTTACCGCTTCTTTCACAACCAAGAATTAATTTTGTCTTTGTTCTTGGTCGTGCTGTCGCATTTTCAGATCTAAAAATAACAACGACAACTCCATTTTCCCTTCCAACATTTCTAGCCCATTTTAATAAATCATCTTGCGTATCAAACATCATGCCGGTGGTAAATATATCAGTCAAATCAACCATAACATCTTCACCTCCCTTGTTCATAGCGTCATTCATTGCATCAAAATCATCATACCTTTCATCGAAATCACGTTCCAAACAGTCATTCATATCCTCAAAATCAGGTTCCAAACCTTCATACATTTCATCACTGTTGTATTCCCTTTCGTCCATTTATCTGTATTCAAAAAAAAAATTAACTAAAATTTCAAATTCTGAATCTCATACGTGAACTGCAATTCACGTAAGTTTACGTGAACTGAGTTCACGTACGTTTACGTAAACTGAAAATAAGTAAGCGTACGTGAACTCAGTTCACGTAATCTTACGTGAATTGCAGTTCACGTAGACTTACGTGATTTCACAATGCGTATCCTTCTTTGCCTTTTTGATTTCAACCTCCATTAATTACGCAATCTGAGTTCACGTACGTTTACGTGAATTCAGTTTGCGTAGAGTTCAATTTTTTTTACTTTTTTTAACATACGTGAACTCAGTTCACGTAACAACATAACGTACGTGAACTGAGTTCACGTAAAATCCTCAGATTTGCAAAAAAAATTTGAGCCACGAATCAGAGCAAAAAACATACCTTTAACCACAATGTGATGCTGTGTGATGTGTTGAAGGTAACTTTTTAATGATTTTGAGTATGGGTTAGTGAGGTATGATGATTTTTGTATGAGTTAGTGAAGTGTGGTGAATTTTGAGAAAAGTGAGTAAAAATGAGTTGTAGGATAATAAATGGGATAATATTGATGGCAGGGGCATTTTGGGAATTCTGATTTTTTTGATAGTTTGGAGGGGTGTGGGTAGCATTATGGGGGGTGCTGGTAGCAATAGTGCATAATTAATACCCATTTTTACACATCCTCAGTGTGACACGAAGTCCCACCATGTGAAATCATGTTCAATTTTGAATAGTTGCTTCGCAGTGCGACACAAGTTCCATCGTGCGAAGACTAGTTTTAATGATAGTCTACGGAAGTTAATATTTGTAGTGTGGACGGATAGCTTCACACCGCAAAACGACACATGAATGACGAGTTTAAGGCTTGAGTTGTTGTCCACATAATTATTTTGCCGTGTGAAAGCGTGTTTTTATATGAATAATGGTTAGTTAGTGTTTTATTTTTCTTTAAGATTTCTTCTTTAGAATGTATAAAATTTGATTGGAACTTTAGTGGATAAAAGCAACCATAAATGTCTAATTTACAGCATGAAAGAATATTACTATAATATAATAAAATATCTTTATAGTTTTTTTCAAAGAGACGATTTAATCAATATAAATTGATGTATCAACTTTTATGGATGTGTCTCTTATATAAAGAATTCAAAAAATTAATTTTTTTATTTAAAATGATTTTAATATCGTTATAATTTTTAGAAAATTCCTTAACTTGAAAAACGTACGAGTTTATTAGTTACCCATTAATATATTAGTTTTTTAATTTACTACAAATATGTCTTATTAATTATTAAAATACTAACATGAAATAAAAATAGACTAATATGTTGTACGAAATTTTTATAAAAGTCAAGTTCATACATAAAGAGAGTATCTAATAGGCTACAGACTACCAAAGATTAGACTTAAGTCCTAAGCTTTTTGTAAAATTGAATTCATGCTTTGTAAAGTATATTAGATGACAATCTATTTTCAT
>JBBPBT010000474.1:1765497-1798420 GCA_037974875.1 Cicer bijugum
TAATCCAAATGAAAGATATCAATTTATCAAACAAAAAGTTATTTGAATTAAATTGTGAAAATTGTTAGAATTAGTTAATGATACAAAAAATAATAGACAAATAAACATAACATAAATTTCATTTAAGAATCTAATTCACAATTGTTGAGATTGATTTAAAATAGATTTTTTGTTCAACATTTCAAAATATGAAATTAATTCAAAACAGAATTTTCAATGCTGCAATTCTTTTTATCATACTCACAAACAAAAAATTTAATTTTTGCGCCACCAAACTCTAAAAATCAAATTAATACATAAAGCAAATAAAAAAATTAAATGAGAGAAGGGATAGAGAAAAATATAATTATTTATATTGGTTCATCTTCTTAGTCCTTATATGTAGAAAACATTCAATCATCGTTCGTTCGTAGAATATGAGTTTATTCCTTTATTAATTATAAATTAAAACATAAAGTAAATAAAAAAATTAAATGAGAGAAGGGATAGAGAAAAACACAATTATTTATATTGGTTCATCTTCTTAGTCCTTATATGTAGAAAACATTCAATCATCGTTCGTCCGTAGAATATGAGTTTATTCCTTTATTAATTATAAATTAAAATATTTACAAGATCTGCAATTGTTACAAACTATTAAACCAATCCCTTATTCCCTAAACGCTCTCAACCAAATTTCTTGAAACACTCTCCAAGACATCTCTAAACCATTATCTTCAAGAAAAAGACACTCCTTCAATTCTTACGAGATAGCTCCTAGAGAAATATCTTTCTAGAACATGGAGATATCTTTGTTTTTCATAATCACAACGCCGATCAACATCTCATCGATTACTAGCATTCGGAATAATTACTCAAACAAAAAATATTCTCAATTTGATTATTCTCACCCAATGTTTCGATTGCGAATCCAACTTGAATCAGAAAAAAAAAATTAATCTAGATTATATGGTCTTGAATTCATAAAACTCTAAGAATGAGAGAAAGCATTCTTAATGAAAATGAAGGTTCATATCCATTTATATAAGAGAAATGAGATGAACAACCAAAATACAATGCATCCTAACTGAAATATCATTTGGTAATTGTTAAAATATATCAAAATTTAACTCTACATGTAGTGTGAATCAATGTCACAAGGGTAGTAAGTTGATTCACATGAGTCTTGGACATTCAAGATTTCATCTTGAATCACTGTGAATCATTTCACAAGTGTGTGCGTCGATTCATAAAACCTCATAGAAGTTGGTGAGTTGATTTACAACATGTGTAAGTCAAATCACAAGATATAGAACCTCAAGAATGAGTTCAAGATCTTTTTAATTCGATTTTTAAATATGTGAGTTGATTTATAAGATTAAAAAATCATTAAATAATGTTTTTTAATGCATTTCAAAATGTGTCAATATAATCTTATCATGCAATTAAATTTATGCATGATAAAATATGATTTCCATATAACTTTTTCTTATTCAATTGAATTTGATAATGATTAAGAAATGATAATTAACAAAGACATGCACTCACCATTAAACTTAGAGAAACCTAGTTTTGACGTACATCCAAATATTAAGTCTATCCAAAGAGAATCTTACAATTACATATGTTCAACTATCTACATACCATAATCATTCCTTACTGTTTCCATGCCATCTAATCTAGAGTGGATTTAGAGTGTAATCCAACACCTTTGGTCCCATGTCCACGTCCTCCCGATAAAAACATTGATCAATAAGTGCAAGCAATGTCACCTAGATGGCGAAAGTAAGTACGGAGTGGAACACGGTGGATCTCTCTGTTTGTCTCTAGATAGATTGGAATAATAAGTGTTGAACCATCTTTGATAGACCCTTTCAACCTCATCCTGTTCATGCTTGAACACCTATATATCTAGGTCACTGAGCCCACATATATTGTTATCCTTCTGCTAACATTTAACATATGCGTATAATTCAAGTCACCTACACAATTTAACATTATTAATTAAACAATTAAGTTAATTAAAATATATGTACCATAATTCATGTCATACAACATCCAATAAATGTCAAATATTTTTAATGGGTAAAACATAATATTTAATAATAATAATAATAATAATAATAATAATAATAATTAATAATAATAAAGAATTATTGTCGTTTTTTTTACTGATCATTAGTCATAGAAATGACCTGTCTATTATTGACAAGATTAATTTCTACTACTCATGTATCAATTATTCAAAGTAACAATAATTATTATCTTTTTATAATTTAAATATAGGTGGTTAAAATATTTTTTACACATTTTTGAGAGTGTGATAGAGTTGTCACGACTTTCACTCTTTTTATCGAAGTAAAATATTTTTTAGTTACACAAGTCTTAGTAGCTAAAAAACATCAGACTAAGTGAGCCAAATATTATCTAAATTAGGAGTAGTGGAGGCGATCATGAAACTAGTAGGTGATAATTAAAGGAGAAAATATCGAGTCTTTCTCACTCACACCAAATATTATTTGATTTATGTAAATAAAATATAGTTATATTGATGTGGCCTGATAATTTGACTCAATAGCAACTAAATGTCCTTATTTGGTGGGAAAAAAAGTGAGATGGAAGTGGTGGATAATATTTTACGGCTGTTGATTAGGAAATACAAAATAACCCACACATGAAATAGTTTGAGTCCAACGAGCATGAGAATTCAACCTAAATAAGGATAATTAGTGATATCATACACGATCACATAAAAATAGTTGGTTGGAGTGGTTACGACTCAATCATAAGTTGGCCAATAATTATGGCTGATAGGATTTATATCTCAATATAAAATCTATAAATACATGTTGTAGTCAACATTTATAATATCTCAAGACTTAATGATCCACAACAAACTTTGGGGTCATCATAGATTATACAAATTTTTATTTTGTCCTTCATCCTAATTCTCTCAATTAACCAACAACGCTTAATATTCTCACCTGTATCCATATAGCCTCAAACTCACACTTTGAAAACTAAACAACATCCTCAGAAACTAAACCAACTTACTCCAATTCAACATTCTCAACTAAACTAAACTACTGGGTAGTTCCTTCTTGTGAAATATTTTCCAGAATGATGACTTCCTACTTATCTTCATTTTCATCACTATCACTATCACTATCATATTCTACAAAAGTAAATTGACTATATTATAAATTTTTCAAGAGAGGGTAATAATCGTTGAAGATTTCAAGCTTCTTGGTTTTATGTACATTCATATTTGTTGGAGTACTCGCCTAAGAACGATGCCATCTATTGCTTACCATGCTATATCATTTATTCAAAAAGGAACTAGGACGTGCAAATGTATTTATAGTTCATGGATTTAACAAATGGAAGAAGGTCAACAATGGAGTAAATTGTCCTTTACTTAGGACATAATTCATCGCATAGAATGGTTGTAAAGTGTTGTGAAGATAACAACAATCTATCTCGGCATATTCAAATGTTATTTGGAAAACAAGTAACAAAAGAAGTGGAAAACAGTTGGGAAATGATGGAAGTGTTGTCTCAAAAAACAGGGGCAATTTTATTGTGTTATTAAAGTTGTTAGCAACCTATAATGACTAAGTTGCTAGTGTTGTACTAGAAAATGCTCTACAAAAAGCCACACTTCTCCTAAACCTCAAAAGGAGATATTGCAATTCTTTTCTAGCTAAGTAAGAAGTGCTATAAGTAAAGAAATTGGTGATGCCAATTTTTTTTAGTTGATGAAGTTCGAGATGAGTCAAAGAATGATCAAATGGCTATAATTTTGAGATTTGTCGATGAAGATGGCACATGTCATAGATACCATTGCATCAACTCTTAAAAAGATGTATGATCAATCCTTTCCCGTCATGATCTTCATGTTGAAAGTATTCGAGGACAAGGTTATGATGGTGAGAGTAATATGTGTGGGAAATGGAATTGATTGCAATCTCTATTTCGCCAAGAATGTCCTTATGCTTATTATGTTCATTGTATGGCTTGTAGAAAATGGCACTGGTTACATCATCTAGAGAAGTTAAGCTAGTTCATAATTCTTTTACATGTTTGACAACCATTATAAATATTGTTTATAGTTCTTCAAAGAGGCATGGTGAGCTATACATGCTATTCTCTCTCAAAACCATTCTAGTATAAATTTAACGATTTTGTTTAATTCTTTTATTTTGTTTATAATTTGTGTTCATATATATCAAGTTTGCTTCGAAAAGTAAAAAAATTATTGTTATAGTTGTACAAATTCAACAAAATTCACATTTTTATGACCTTTTTAGAGATAGGCAAAATGTTATTTTCTAAAGTCTTAACACAAAATGCATTTTTTAATAGCCTAATAGGTTTGACCAAACTTTTTAAAAAGATCGCATAAAATCTTTGACAAAATTCTTTTACATGTTTGAGAACCATTATAAATATTGTTGTTAGTCTTCAAAGATGCTTGGTAAGCTAGAAGATGCACAAGTTGTGACAATCCAAAATATGATTTCTAATAATGAAATTGAGACAAAAATAAGGAGGAAATCAAATTAGTACCTTGCAAAGAGTTGGAGATACTCAATGGGCGTTCTCATTTTCAATCAACATGCATTGTTCTTAATAATCTTTCTAAAGCTCGAGGAGGAAGATACTCTCAAAGGGCTGAAGCAAAGTAAGCTTACTTAACATTGACTTCATTTGAATTTGCTTTTATATTGCATTTCATGGCAATAACTGATGTTTTATGTAGAGCTTTACAACATCAGTCTCAAGATATTGGAAATGCTATGCATCTTGTTTCGACTACAAAATCATTGCTTCAAAAGTTAAGATATGATGGGTGGGACTCATTACTTGAGAATGTCATAACTTTTTGTGATTGCAATGCTATTGAAATTCCTAATATGAGTAGTATGTTGGGGTTGATTGCAAGTCCCACATCCTTTAGTGTGGAAGAATAATGAGAAGGCCAAAGCTATATATTGAGTTTTGGTCATTTGTTTTCAAATGCACCAGCACCAGTCAGCATGTAGCACTTTAAGCTTGTATCTGACTTAGTTTAAATATTTGTTTTGTAGGAGTGTGGTTGTACTGGGGTGTTGGGTGTGGGTGAGAGAAGTCTATGTGTTGTAACAATTTTCACATAGTGTTAATTCTCTAGTTGCCGGTTTAGGCAGCGGCCGTGGTTTTTTCTCCGGTTTTGGAGTTTCCACGTTATATTCTTGTGTTGTGATTGTGTCTTATTCTTTTGAACTTATGCTATTTTTCCCAACAACTGGTATCAAGAGCCAGATTCAGAGGTTTCGTGGGATAATTTTTCTTAGTATGCTCTGTGGTTGCAGCTTTGTTTGATCTTCCACATCAGAAAAGAATTATCCTTGGTATTGTTAGGGGAAAGGTGATACTGTGAAAGTACTGTTTAGGGAGGTTCTGGCTAAGGAAAGACTTGGTATTTAAGCGTGTCTGTTGTGACCCACCTCTCTTTCCTGGGAACTTACCTGGTGCGCAATTTATAGTCTGCGTGCAGCTGCTATGTCTTATGCAAGCGTTATGAAGTTTGACATAGAGAAGTTTGATGGAAGAATCAACTTTGGCTTGTGGAAAGTACAAGTCAAGGATGTGCTTATACAATCAGGATTACACAAGGCATATTGTCCAGGTGGAGCAATATCTGGAAAAAGACTCTGAGACAAATGTAAGACCCGTAATTTTAAATTATACCTTATGTATTTTAAGGGATTTTGGTATTGAACTCAGAAGCTTTTTAGCCAAGTTATTAATATTTTGGAGTTTATATGATCAAAAAGATATTTTGATGCCCGATTAAAATTACTCGTCGATAAATAAGTTAATTAACTGCGGTGAATCTTTTACGAATAGTTTTATACGTTTTCGGTAAAAGAGTAATTTAATAAATATCTATAAAGTTGGCAATATTTGTTAATTATTATTAATATATATATATATATATTTATATATATATAGAAAAGGAAGGGAAGGAATTGAAAAGAAAAGAAATAGAAAGGAAAGAAAAAGGAAGAAAGGAAAAGAGAGAGAAAGAAAACAGAACATTTTCCCTTCTCCCTCCTCTGCCTCGCGTGAACACCCAATCCTTCTCCTTCCTCCATCTTCATCCATTTTCGTTCTTCCTTGCTTCCTTGAGTTCGAAATTGATAGTGGGTGATAGGACAAGGATTTCTCAACTTCACTCTTCCTCTTGGATCCGAAAACGAAGAAAAACGGTTTAGGGATTTCAAAACCGTCAAACACAAATCTTCCCGTTTCTTCTAGATCTAAGCTTTGTTTCACGAAGACATAGAAGGGAAAGTTGCTCACCTCCGTGCTACAGTGCTAGGGAACCAACTTTGGAAGCGGCGTTGCGAGCGGAAAATTTACCGGATTTACTCACGGTGCTGTAATCGCACGTTAAAGCTAACGTGAAGGTAAGGGCTCCTTCCAAACTTTTAGTTTGCATTTAGGTACTTATCTGTGGTTGTGTGGAAACGAATTTTGTTAGGATTGGAGTATTGTTTTGGGAAAAAGGAATTTAAACTCATTTATATATGATTTTGAGTAAAAGAAACTTGTGTTTGAGTGGTGGATTGTGTCGATTTGTGTTCGTTGTTTTTGACGTGTTATTAATTGATATTGATGAAATTTGATATGTGTACGGTTGAATTTTGTGGGAGAATGAATTGATGTGTTTTGATGTGGGTTGATAATATGTTTGAGTTTGTTTTGTTTGAAATTTTGAAAACCATTAAGTTAAACGAGTACTAAGAATGGGGAATCTCTTAACGTCTCATTTACTTAATGTGTGTTTGTTTGTGAAAATCGTTTAAGTTAAATGAGAATTAAGAATGGGGAATCTCTTAATGTCTCGTTTACTTAATATTTGTTTTGATAATCGTTTAAGTTAAATGAGAATTAAGAATGGGGAATCTCTTAATGTCTCGTTTACTTAATATTTGTTTTGAAAATCGTTTAAGTTAAATGAGTATTAAGAATGGGGAATCTCTTAATGACTTATTTACTTAATGTTGTTTTGTGATTTGGTGTGAATCGTTGATTGATTTGGATATTTTGTTTTAGTTTGTTTGGTGTGGAATTTGAAAACCCTTAAGTGAAACGAGTATTAAGAATGGGGAATCTCTTAACGTCTCGTTTACTTAATGTGTGTTTGTTTGTGAAAATCGTTTAAGTTAAATGAGAATTAAGAATGGGGAATCTCTTAATGTCTCGTTTACTTAATATTTGTTTTGAAAAATCGTTTAAGTTAACTGGGCGTTAAGAATGGAGAATCTCTTAATGTCTTGGTTACTTAATGTTTGTTTTGGAAAATCTTTAGTTAAATGAGAATTAAGAATGGGGAATCTCTTAATGTCTCGTTTACTTAATATTTGTTTTGAAAAACGTTTAAGTTAATTGAGAATTAAGAATGGGGAATCTCTTAATGTCTCGTTTACTTAAGGTTGTTTGAAAGTCGTTTAAGTTAACTGGGCGTTAAGAATGGGGAATCTCTTAATGTCTTAGTTACTTAATGTTTGTTTTGAAAATCGTTGGAGTTAAAAGAGTATTAAGAATGGGGAATCTCTAATATTTCTGTTTGCTTAATGTGTGTTTGTTTGTGAAAATCATTAAGTTAAATGAGTATTAAGAATGGGGAATCTCTTAATATCTGCATTTACTTAATGTTGTCTTGAAAATGATTTTGTGAAGAAATGAATTGTCGAGTCAAGGTGATGCTATGTGATTTGTTGGTTCATCTTGTTTGTGTTGAGATTGTCACGCCAAGGTGATGCCATGTGACTTGTTGGTTCATCTTTTCTGCGTTGGAATTGTCAAGTCAAAGTGATGCCATGTGATTTGTTGGTTCATTTTGTCTGTGTTGAGATTGTCGCACCAAGGTGATGCCATGTGATTTGTTGGTTCATCTTGTCTGCGTTGGAATTGTCAAGTCAAAGTGATGCCATGTGATTTGTTGGTTCATTTTGTCTGTGTTGAGATTGTCGTACCAAGGTGATGCCATGTGATTTGTTGGTTCATCATGTCTGCGTTGGAATTGTCAAGTCAAAGTGATGCCATGTGATTTGTTGGTTCATTTTGTCTGTGTTGAGATTGCCGCGCCAAGGTGATGCCATGTGATTTGTTGGTTCATCTTGTCTGCGTTGGAATTGTCAAGTCAAAGTGATGCCATGTGATTTGTTGGTTCATTTTGTCTGTGTTGGGATTGTCGCGCCAAGGTGATGCCATGTGATTTGTTGGTTCATCTTGTCTGCGTTGGAATTGTCAAGTCAAAGTGATGCCATGTGATTTGTTGGTTCATTTTGTTTGTGTTGGGATTGTCGAGTCAAGGTGATGCCATGTGATTTGTTGGTTCATCTTGTCTGTATTGGGTTTGTCGAGTCAAAGTGATGCCATGTGATTTGTTGGTTCATCTTGTTTGTGTGGGTATTGCGTTGAAACCGTTAAGCGGTAGGTTTTGAAATTATGTGTAAGTATGTTTGATTGCAATACCATTTCGAAAACTCATGATGTTGTAGTAATTGTGTTATAAGTGTTAAATGTTATGTTTTGGAATTTGGTGATAGCATGTTTAATTGCAATACTATTTCGAAACTCATGTTGTTGTAGCGATTGCGTTATCAGTGCTAAGTGTTAAGATTTGGGATTATGTATGAATGTGATTGAGTTAGTTTATGAATTTTTGAAAGAATACACAGGGAAATCGATTTACCCAATCGATTTGATGAGTTACAGGGGCCCTGTCTTTCACAAAATCGATTTACCCAATCGATTTTGTAATATGTTTTTCAAAACCATTTAAGAAATCGAATTGCCAAATCGATTGGATTCATTACAGGGGCTCTGTCTTTCACGAAATCGATTTGCCCAATCGATTGGATTCAATACAGGGGCTCTGTCTGTCAGGAAATCGATTTACCCAATCGATTGAGTCAATCGATTTACCCAATCGATTGATTTAAGCCCAGAGTTCAGTTTTCACTAAAATCTTTCAGGAAATTGATTTCCCCGATCGATTGGCTTAGTGGAAAATCTTATTTTGAGTTAGATAATTGATTGCTCAATTGATTTATCAATGTTTTGGTGAGTTATGTATTACTTGATGGATTGAGAACTTTCTTTTGTTTTCATTTATATTTGGCAAGCATTACATGAACTTTTAGCATGTGGAAAATCCTTCTAAGATGTATGATAAATTGAAAAGGTTAATTGTGCATTGAAAAGTAAATGTTATGTGTTAACTGTTAATTTCGGTTGGTGACCCTTTACAACTATTGTGGAAATCTGGGCTTTGCCCTCAGATGAGAGCCAGGATGATCCTACCGGTTCGTACCCTACGGATGGGAATGTAGATGGGGATGCTTGATTGGAGCTACGTTAGGAGGATCTCACGGGGCGCGTGGAGATCATTCAGGGTGTTTAGTTGTTTTGTAAAATGATCATACTAGGTTGACATAGAGGGAACAAATGTCTTTCTTTTGGGTTGCTTTTATTTTTAAACTAGAAGATTGTATCACCTTTGTTATGTAAATATTTTGAATTCATATTTTGAGAACTTTTTCCGCTGCTTGTAAATTATAATGACTTAATTATTTATCCAAATGTGTTACCTTATATATTTCTATGTTTTATTTTAATTTCTTTTGAAAAAAAACATACACCTATTGGATGCACAAGAATGGTTAAAAATCCTAATTGGACAAGATTAAGTGTAGGGAGGACGAAAATGACCTAAATGTTCATCCAATGACACAAACACACCTATTGGATGCACAAGATTGGTTAAAAACCCTAATTGGAGAAGAATAACCCTAGGGAAGATGAAAATGACCTAAATGTTCATCCAATGACACAAACACACCTATTGGATGCACAAGATTGGTTAAAAACCCTAATTGGACAAGATTAAGTGTAGGGAGGACGAAAATGACCTAAATGTTCATCCAATGACACAAACACACCTATTGGATGCACAAGATTGGTTAAAAACCCTAATTGGACAAGATTAAGTGTAGGGAGGACGAAAATAACCTAAATGTTCATCGAATGACACAAAAACATCTATTGGATGGACAAGATTGGTTAAAAACCCTATTTTGACAAAAATAACCTAGGGAGGACGAAAATGACCTAAATGTTCATCCAATGACACAAACACACCTATTGGATGCACAAGATTGGTTAAAAACCCTAATTGGACAAGATTAAGTGTAGGGAGGACGAAAATGACCTAAATGTTCATCCAATGACACAAACACACCTATTGGATGCACAAGATTGGTTAAAAACCCTAATTGGACAAGATGAAGTGTAGGGAGGACGAAAATGACCTAAATGTTCATCCAATGACACAAACACACCTATTGGATGCACAAGATTGGATAAAAACCCTAATTGGAGAAGAAAAACCCTAGGGAGGACGAAAATTACCTAAATGTTCATCCAATGACACAAACACACCTATTGGATGCACAAGATTGGTTAAAAACCCTAATTGGACAAGATGAAGTGTAGGGAGGACGAAAATGACCTAAATGTTCATCCAATGACACAAACACACCTATTGGATGCACAAGATTGGTTAAAAACCCTAATTGGACAAGAATAACCCTATGGAGGACGAAAATGACCTAAATGTTCGTTGTAAGACCCATAATTTTAAAGTGTACTTTATGTATTTTAATGGATTTTGGTATTGAACTCAGGGGCTTTTTAGCCAAAGTTATTAATATTTTGGAGTTCATATAATCAAAAGGTATTTTGATGCCCGATTAGTATTACTCGTCGATAAATAAATTAAATTAACTGTGGCGAATCTTTTGCGAAGAGTTTAATGCGTTATGGGTGAAAGGGTAATTTAATAAATATCTAAAGATTTTGAGATATTTGTTAATTATAATTAATATATATATATATATATATATATAATATGTATATATAGAAAAGGAAGGGAAGGAATTGAAAGAAAGCAAATAGAAAGGAAAGAAAAAGGAAGAAAGGAAAAGAGAAGGAGAGAAAACAGAAAATTTCCATCTCCTTCCTCCCCTGCCTCGCGTGCGTTGCTTTTCTCCCTTCCTCCATTGTTGCTCGTTTTTGCTTTCTTTTCTTTCCTTAGATTTCGAAATTGATAGTGGGTGATAGGAAAAGGATTTCTCAACTTCACTCTTCCTCATTGATTCGAAAACGAAGAAAAACGGTTTTAGGGATTCAAACTCAAATCTCTCCGTTTCATCTAGATCTAAGCGTCGTTTCAAGAAGTGATAGAAGGGAAAGTTGCTCACCACTACACTACGGTGCTAGTGAGCTAACTTTGGAAGCGGCGTTGCGAGCGGAGATTTTTACCGGATTTGCTCACGGTACCGTAATCGGACGAAAAAGCTAAAGTGAAGGTAAGGGCTCCTTCCAAACTTTTAGTTTGCATTTAGGGACTTACTTGTGGTTGTGTGGAAAAGAATTTGGTTAGGGTTAAAGTAAGGTTTTATGGAGAATGAATTTTAAACCCATTTATGTATGATTTGAGTATATGAAACTTGCTGTGTTTGAGTGATGGATTATGTTGATTTGTGTTCGTTGTTTTGACGTATTCTAAATTGATAACTGATGAAATTTGAGTTTGTTTTGTGTGGTTTGTGTGGAAAATGATTTGGAATGAAGTAGGGATTGATTGTGAAAGTATGTGTGAGTTTGTTTTGTGTGGAAAATGATTTGGAATGAAGTAGGGATTGATTGTGAAAGTATGTGAAAGTTGGTTTTGTGTGGAATTTGAAAACCATTAAGTTAAACGAGTATTAAGAATGGGGAATCTCTTAATGTCTTGTTTACTTAATGTGAGTTTGTGAAAATCGTTTAAGTTAAATGAGAATTAAGAATGGGGAATCTCTTAATGTCTCGTTTACTTAATGTTTGTTTTGAAAATCGTTGGAGTTAAAAGAGTATTAAGAATGGGGAATCTCTTAATATTTCTGTTTGCTTAATGTGTGTTTGTTTGTGAAAATCATTAAGTTAAATGAGTATTAAGGATGGGGAATCTCTTAATATCTGCGTTTACTTAATGTTGTCGTGAAAATGATTTTGTGAAGAAATGAATTGTCGAGTCAAGGTGATGCCATGTGATTTGTTGGTTCATCTTGTCTGTGTTGAGATTGTCGCGCCAAGGTGATGCCATGTGATTTGTTGGTTCATCTTGTCTGCGTTGGAATTGTCGAGTCAAAGTGATGCCATGTGATTTGTTGGTTCATTTTGTCTGTGTTGAGATTGTCGCGCCAAGGTGATGCCATGTGATTTGTTGGTTCATCTTGTCTGCGTTGGAATTGTCAAGTCAAAGTGATGCCATGTGATTTGTTGGTTCATTTTGTCTGTGTTGAGATTGTCGCGCCAAGGTGATGCCATGTGATTTGTTGGTTCATCTTGTCTGCGTTGGAATTGTCAAGTCAAAGTGATGCCATGTGATTTGTTGGTTCATCTTGTCTGCGTTGGAATTGTCAAGTCAAAGTGATGCCATGTGATTTATTGGTTCATTTTGTCTGTGTTGAGATTGTCGCGCCAAGGTGATGCCATGTGATTTGTTGGTGCATCTTGTCTATATTGGGTTTGTCGAGTCAAAGTGATGCCATGTCATTTGTTGGTTCATTTTGTTTGTTTTGGGATTGTCGAGTCAAGGTGATGCCATGTGATTTGTTGGTTCATCTTGTCTGTATTGGGTTTGTCGAGTCAAAGTGATGCCATGTGATTTGTTGGTTCATCTTGTTTGTGTCGGTATTGCGTTGAAACCGTTAAGCGGTAGGTTTTGAAATTATGTGTAAGTATGTTTGATTGCAATACCATTTCGAAAACTCATGATGTTGTAGTAATTGTGTTATAAGTGTTAAGTGTTATGTTTTGGAATTTGGTGATAACATGTTTGTTAGCGATACCATTTCGAAACTCCTGATATTGTAGTAATTGTGTCATAAGTGTTAAATGTTATGTTTTGGAATTTGGTGATAGCATGTTTAATTGCAATACTATTTCGAAACTCATGTTGTTGTAGCGATTGCGTTATCAGTGCTAAGTGTTAAGATTTGGGATTATGTATGAATGTGATTGAGTTAGTTTATGAATTTTTGAAAGAATACACAGGGAAATCGATTTACCCAATCGATTTGATGAGTTACAGGGGCTCTGTCTTTCACGAAATCGATTTGCCCAATCGATTGGATTCAATACAGGGGCTCTGCCTGTCAGGAAATCAATTTACCCAATCGATTTACCCAATCGATTGATTTAAGCTCAGAGTTCAATTTTTACTAAAAACTTTCAGGAAATTGATTTCCCCGATCGATTGGCTTAGTGGAAAATCTTATTTTGAGTTAGATAATTGATTGCTCAATTGATTTATCAATGTTTTGGTGAGTTATGTATTACTTGATGGATTGAGAACTTTCTTTTGTTTTCATTTATATTTGGCAAGCATTACATGAACTTTTAGCATGTGGAAAATCCTTCTAAGATGTATGAGAAATTGAAAAGGTTATTTGTGCATTGAAAAGCTTAAATGTTATGTGTTTACTATTAATTTCAGTTGGTGACCCTTTACAACTATTGTGGAAATCTGGGCTTTGCCCTCAGATGAGAATCAGGATGATCCTACCGGTTCGTACCCTCCGGATGGGAATGTGGATGGGAGTGCTTGATTGGAGCTACATTAGGAGGATCTCACGGGGCGCGTGGAGATCACTCAAGGTGTTTAGTTGTTTTGTAAAATGATCAGACTAGGTTGACACAGAGGGAACATATGTCTTTCTTTTGGGTTGCTTTTATTTTTAAACTGGAAGACTGTACCACTTTTGTTATGTAAATATTTTGAATTCATATTTTGAGAACTTCTTCCGCTGCTTGTAAATTTATAATGACTTAATTATTTATCCAAAGGTTTTACCATATTTATCTTTCTGTTTTATTTTAACTTCTCTTTTGAAAAAAAAAATACACCCTCGCTTTGAAAAACGGGGTGTTAAATTGTGAAAAACGGGGTGTTACAAGTGCTGGCAAGGTCTCCCTTGTTTTGGGAGATGATGGTGTCCTTATGGTATTTCCGCTATACCATGAAAAAAGACAAGTTATTGCTAGCGGATTCAGAACAGCACACGAGCATTGGTTGGCATTGATGCAAGGTGTGTGGTGATGTGTCGATGGCTGAAGAACTTCCTGGAAGCCAACATGGGAGTTGCACCATAAATTTCAGCTGGTTTCGACATGAGAAAATTCTTGGAATGGTTTAGTTCCAAGTGGAGAAAATTCTTGGAATGGTTTAGTTCCTAGTGGAGAAAATTCTTGGGATGGTTTAGTTCCAAGTGAAGTGTACTTTTTATGGTGGAGTATGATTGTCGGTAAGACTATGGAAGCGGAAGCTGTAACTCTTACAATCAAGGTGGAGATTGTTGGGGTTGATTGCAAGTCCCACATCCTTTAGTGTGGGAGAATAATGAGAAGGCCAAGACTATATATTGAGTTTTGGTCCTTTGTTTTCAAATGCACCAGCACCAGTCAGCATGTAGCACTTTAAGCTTGTATCTGACTTAGTTTAAATATTTGCTTTGTAAGAGTGTGGTTGTACTGGGGTGTTGGGTGTGGGTGAGAGAAGTCTATGTGTTGTAACAATTTTCACATAATGTTAATTCTCTGAGAGAAGTCTATGTGTTGTAACAATTTTCACATAGTGTTAATTCTCTGGTTGCCGGTTTAGGCAGCGGCCGTGGTTTTTTCTCTGGTTTTGGAGTTTCCACGTTATATTCTTGTGTTGTGATTGTGTCTTATTCTTTTGAACTTATGCTATTTTTCCCAACATAGTAAATATTTTAGAGCTCGTGGTAAGCTTCGTCATACAAACGATGAAACTTTTGTGACTGAGGAGCATTATTATAGATATGACATATTTAAGCTGCCATAGTAAACAAACAATATCATAGTAAAGTAAGCATTTAACAAACAACATCATAGTAAAATAATTAAAAGAATACCAAATATGACCATAACACCTCATTTTTATTTCATTTTGTGTATAGTTACATTTCAGTTACATTTTTTGAGCATTTCATTGATGAGAAACATATTGAGGAAATAACAAGTCCACATATACCATTGTGAAATACTATATCTCAAATACGCATATTAAAATAATACATCTCAACACTATACCCAATATAGAAGAATATGAAGAATAATGGTTGGAATAGTGAAACCTTCATTATGAAGAACCTCTTGGACCGTCGGGAAAGAGTTGCAAAATCATATAGAAAATATCGATTTCTTAAGAAGATTTATTTCAAACTCAACTATAAAGCTCAATGAATTTTATCCTTTTCTAAAGTTGAAATTGAATATAGTGAAAAATACAAAGTGAAAATAGAAAAACGGGGATTTGAATTGAAAACTATTTGAGAAATTCTTTTTCAAACACAATATAAGTTTAAAAGTGTTTTTTAAATTTTTTGAAATAAACATGTATAAGATAAAAATAGAGTTAAAGAAAAAAAAATTGACACAAAGATTTATCTTAGTTCACCACTCAATTAGTAGTTACGTTTAAATCTAATACCTTAAACATGAAGGGTTTTCCACTAAATAAAATTAATTTATACTTTCCACTTGATATAATTTTGTCAAACTAATTATGCTCTAATTTTCTCAAGGTTCTAGTTTACAATTAAGCTCTTGAGAACAACAACTCTTATCAGGCCAAAATACAAAATCAAAGTTTTTGCGAAATACAAAATAATAACTCTTACAAAACTATAGGTTTAACCCTATCATTAAAATATTACATTTAAAAAATAACAAAAATAATTTTAGAAATTAAAAATAAATTACACAAATATGTATATATATAAATATAAATATAAATATAAATATAAATATAAATATAAATATAAATATAAATATAAATATATATATATATATATATATATATATTTGTAACTTCATCTTTTGATGATTTTTTTTACAATTTTAGGGTATTTTGTGTTGAGTTTCTTAGGCTGTTAGCCCAGTTTTTGGTATTTAGTGAGTTAAATCCAAAAATATATTTTAGGAAATTGGATTAAAATTATTTATCGAAAAATAATTTATTTACATTACGAAGAATTTATAACCGGACAATTTTGTTAAAAATATCTCGGGTTGCTGAAAATTGTATCTGTCAATTGAGTTGTAACGAGAGTAGGTATTTTTACCAAAATGGTTTGAGAAGTGACGATTTTCATAAATATCTAGATATTTAGGTATTTATTGGTTTAAGTTTAATTATTATATATATATATATATATTATATATTATTGTTAGTAAAATATATGTATATATGTATATATGTATTAGAAAGGAATGAAAGGAACAGAGAAAGAAAACAGAACGTTTCCCTCCCTGCATCGCGAGCCTTTTCCTCGTTCTCCCTCATTCTTCTAGCTTTTATTTTCTTTCCTTTTAGTTCTAGAAAAGAAACCCAAGGCTTAGTAGGTGAGAAAGATAAAATTCCCAGCTTCTTCCTTCTTCCCGGATTCGAAAACGGAGTTAGGGATTTCAAAACCGTCAAACACAAACCTCCCCGTTTCATCTAGATCTAAGCTTCGTTTCGCGAAGAGATAGAAGGGAAAGTTGCTCACTACCACGCTACGATGCTAGGGAACCAACTTTGGAAGCGACGTTGCGAGCGGAGATTTTACCGGATTTACTCGCGGTACCGTAATCGCACGTTAAAGCTAACGTGAAGGTAAGGGCTTCTCCCAAACTTTTAGTTTGCATTTAGGGACTTATATGTGGTTGTGTGGGAAAGAAATTTGTTAGGGTTAAAGTGTTGATTTGGGGGAAAATGAATCTAAGGCTTTATGGGTAAAATCATAGAGTTAGGATTTGGTGATATCGATGAATGTTTTGTGGAAAATGAATTTAACTCATTTATGTATGATTTTGAGTAAATGAAATTTGATGTGTTTGAGTGGTATGTTGTGATGATATGTGTATGGTTGCATTTTGTGGAGAAATGAATTGTTGTGTTTTGGTGTGAATAGTGGATTGAAGTTGTGAATATGTTGGAGTATGTTCTGTTTGGAATTTGAAAACCATTAGAGTTAAACGAGTATTAAGAATGAGGAATCTCTTAATGTCTTGTTTACTTAATGTGTGTTTGTGAAAATCGTTTCAGTTAAATGAGTATTAAGAATGGGGAATCTCTTAATGTCTTGTTTACTTAATGTGTGTTTGTGAAAATCGTTTAAGAACAAGTATTAAGAATGGGGAATCTCTTAATATCTTGTTTACTTAATGTGTGTTTGTGAAAATCGTTTAAGTTAATTGAGTATTAAGAATGGGGAATCTCTTAATGTCTTGTTTACTTAATGTGTTTTTGTGAAAATCGTTTAAGTTAAATGAGTATTAAGAATGGGGAATCTCTTAATGTCTTGTTCACTTAATGTTTGTTGTGAAAATCGTGTAAGTTAAATGAGTATTAAGAATGGGGAATCTCTTAATGTCTTGCTTTACTTAATGTTTGTTGTGAAAATCGTTTTAAGTTAAATGATATTAAAAATGGGGAATCTTTTAATATCTGCATTTGCTTAACGATTGTCGTGGATGGAGTCAGTGTATGCTCATGCATTTCATTTTTGTAAATCGTGCTGACCCGTGATATGTGGCACCTCAGTAAACAGTACTGACCCGTGATAGGTGGTACGTTTATGATTTACATTTTTGGTAAATTGTGTTGACCCGTGATAGGTGGCACCTCGGTAAATAGTACTTTGGCCTGTGATAGGCGGTACGTTTATGATTTACGCTTTTACTTTTAGTAAATCGTGCTGACCCGTGATAGGTGGCACCTCGGTAAACAGTACTGACCCGTGATAGGTGGTATGTTTATGATTTACGCTTTTTAGTAAATCGTGCTGACCCGTGATAGGTGGCATCTCGGTAATTGGTACTTTGGCCTACAATAGGCGGTACAATTATGATTTACGGTCCTTCGAGGAGGGTTTTGGTTTGGAATTCCGATTCCATGCATTTTGGCATATACACATTTCATTAGGGTGCTCGGCACACGAGTCGTGTTTGATTCAAGTTTATGATTGAGTGTTTGAACTTAAGTTGTCGTGGTAATTGGGTTTTATTTGCTAAGTGTTATGTTTTGGAATTGTGTGATAGTGTGTTTGGCTGCAAAACCATTTCGAAACTAAAGTTGTTGTGGTGATTGTGTTATAATTGCCAAGTGTGGATGTTTGGGAATAGTGTGATAGCGTGTTTGAATGCAAAACCATTTCGAAACTTAAGATGTCGTGGTAATTGTGTTATAATCGCTAAGTATTTTGATTTGGAATTGTGTGTAAGGGTCATTGATTGCAAAACCATTTCGAAACTCAAGATGTCGTGGTGATTGCGCTATAATTGTCAAGTGTGATTGTTTGAATTTGTGTGTAAATGTTGATTGATTTCGAAACCCTTTGAAAAGCTAAAAAATGCTGAATTTTGCTGTTTTTCTGCTGCTGTCTGATGTGTATTTGAATATAGCAAGTTGTATTCGAATACAGACATGCTATTTTTGCCACGGACTTACTGTGTAGTCGAGTACAGACTGTTGTAGTCGAATACAGACATGTTGTTTTGCCACTAACTTACTGTGTAGTCGAATACAGACATGTTGTTTTGCTGTTGAATGCTGAAATTGCCTTGTATTCGAATACAAAGATGTTGTATTCGAATACAACAGTGTTGTTTTGTTAAAAACCTCATTTTTCAACTTTCTTTTTGCATGTTTGGCATATAGAAACCCTTTTAAGATGTATGCTAAGTTGAAATGTTATTTTGTGCATTTAAAAACTTAAATGTTATGCGTTAATTGTTAATTTTAGTTGGTGACCCTTTACAACAATTGTGGAAAATCTGGGCTTTGCCCTCAAATGAGAGCCAGGATAATCCTACCGATTTGTACCCTGTGCATGGGGATGTAGATGGAAACACCTGACTGGAGCTATGTTAGGAGGATCTTACGGGGCGCCCAGAGATCACTCTGGGTGTATAGTTTTTTTTTGGTAGAATGATCAGACTAGGTTGACATAGAGGGAACATATGTCTTTATTTTGGATTGCGTTTATTTTAAATTGGAAGATTGTATCTTTACTAATATTGTTAGCATGACATCTTATGTTAATGGATTCCATGTATCACTGGCTGCTGTGTAAATACTTTGGACTCATATTTCAAAAACTATTCCGCTGCGTATCAGTTATATTGACTTAAATATTTCTCCAAAGGTATTACCTTATTTATTTCTTCGTTAAATGATTTTGTTTTGAAAAAAAAATACACCCTCGCTTTGAAAATCAGGATGTCATAAACAAGATTCGCGATAATCGATTGGGAAATCGATTGACCTGTTGTTTTTCAAAAACTATATAAACGTTTTTAATCACTTCTTCTCATAACACTTGTAACACCCCGTTATCGAAAGCGAGGGTGTATTTTTTTTTTCAAAAGAAATTAAAATAAAACAGAGAAATAAATAAGGTAACACCTTTGGATAAGTAATTAAGTCATTATAATTTACACGCAGCGGAAAATGTTCTCAATCCATGAATTCAAAATATTTACATAACAAAAGTGGTACAGTCTTCCAGTTTAAAAATAAACGCAACCCAAAAGAAAGACATTCGTTTCCTCTGCGTCAACCTAGTCTGATCATTTTACAAAACAACTAAACACCCTAAGTGATCTCCACGCGCCCCGTGAGATCCTCCTAGCGTAGCTCCAGTCAAGCATTCCCATCTACATTCCCATATGTAGGGTATGAACCGGTAGGATCATCCTGGCTCTCATCTGAGGGCAAAGCCCAAATTTCCACAATAGTTGTAAAGGGTCACGAACCGAAATTAATAGTTAACACATAACATTTAAGTTTTCAAATGCATAAAATATCCTCTCAACTAAGCATGCACCTTAAAAGGATTTTCCATATGCTAAAAGTTCATATAATACTTGCCAAATATAAAAGAAATCAAATAAAGTTCTCCAAATATCAAGTAATATATAACAGACCAAAACATTGATAAATCAATTGAGCAATCAATTATCCAACTCAAAATAAGATTTTCCAATAAGCCAATCGATTGGGCCAATCGATTTCCTGAAAGATTTTAGTGAAAACTGAACTCTGAACTTGCATCAATCGATTGATCAATCGATTTCGAGAAAGACTGAGCCCCTGTATTGGACAATCGATTGGGCAAATCGATTTCGTGAAAGACAGAGCCCCTGTAATGAATCCAATTGATTTGGCAAATCGATTTTCTTAAATGGTTTTGAAAAACATATTACAAAATCGACTGGGTAAATCGATTTCGTGAAAGACAAGGCCCCTATAACTCATCAAATCGATTGGGTAAATCGATTTCCCTGTGTATTCTTTCAAAAATTCATAAACTAACTCAATCACATTCATACATAATCCCAAATCTTAACACTTAGTACTGATAACGCAATCGCTACAACATCATGAGTTTCAAAATGGTATTGCAATCAAACATGTTATCACCAAATTCCAAAGCATAACACTTAACACTTATAACACCATACCCACACGGACAAGATGAACCAACAAACCACATGGAATCATCTTGACGCGACAATCCCCACACAGACAAAATGAACCAACAATTCACAATTTAACAGGGTGTAGTCTCTCACGGACAAACACCTATGCAGTCTCTCACGGACAAACACCTGTGCAGTCTCTCACGGACAAACACATGTGCAGTCTCTCACGGACAAACACAATTCACAAGGGCGTAGTCTCTCACGGACAAACCCCTGTTCAGTCTCTCACGGACAAACGCAATTTACCAGGGCGTAGTCTCTCACGGACAAACACCTGTGCAGTCCCTCACGGACAAACACAATTCACCAAGAAACGTAAGTCGTAAACGTACCACCTATCACGGGTCAGTACTGTTTACCGAGGTGCCACCTATCACGGGTCTGCACAACTTACCAAAAAGCGCAAACCATAAACATACTGCCTATCACGGGCCCGTACCGTTTACCAAGGTGCCACCTATCACGGGTCTGCACGGTTTACTAAAACAAAAATTAAGTAAACGAGTCATTAAGAGATTAAGAGATTCCCCATTCTTAATTCTTATTTAACTTAAACGAATTTGAAAACAAACATTAAGTAAACGAGACATTAAGAGATTCCCCATTCTTAATACTCAATTGACTTAAGCAATTTTCAAAACAAACATTAAGTAAACGAGACATTAAGAGATTCCCCAATCTTAATACTCATTTGACTTAAGCGATTTTCAAAATAAACATTAAGTAAACAAGACATTATGAGATTCCCCATTCTTAATCCTTATTTAACTTAAACGAATTTCAAAACAAACATTAAGAAAACGAGACATTAAGAGATTCCCCATCCTTAATACTCATTTAACTTAAACGATTTTCAAAACAAACATTAAGTAAACGAGACATTAAGAGATTCCCCATTCTTAATACTCATTTGACTTAAGCGATTTTCGAAACAAACATTAAGTAAACAAGACATTAAGAGATTCCCCATTCTTAATTCTTATTTAACTTAAACGAATTTCAAAACAAACATTAATTAAGTTCACGCCAAAACACAACAATTCATTTCTCTAAAAAATCATTTTCACGACGACATTAAGTAAACGCAGATATTAAGAGATTCCCCATTCTTAATACTCATTTAACTTAACGATTTTCAAAACAAAACATTAAGCAAACAGAAGTATTAAGAGATTTCCCATTCTTAATACTCTTTTAACTTAAACGGTTTCCAAAACAAAACATTAAGCAAACAGAAGTATTAAGAGATTCCCCATTCTTAATACTCTTCTTAAACGGTTTTCCAAAACAAACATTAAGTAACCAAGACATTAAGAGATTCCCCATTCTTAATGCCCAGTTAACTTAAACGATTTTCAAAACAACATTAAGTAACCAAGACATTAAGAGATTCCCCATTCTTAATGCCCAATTAACTTAAACGATTTTTTCCAAACACACATTAAGTAAACAAGACATTAAGAGATTCCCCATTCTTAATACTCGTTTAACTTATTGGTTTTCAAATTCCACACAAAACAAACTCAAACATACTTTCACATTCAATCCATAATTCACACCAAAACACATCAATCAACAAACATCAAGTATGAACACGCCAAGTACGCTGAACACAAATCAACACAATAATTTCATTTATTCAAAATCACACATACATGAGGTAAATTCATTTTCCATGAAACATTCATCAATATAACCCAAACCTACTCTAAGATTTTACCTATAAAACCTTTGATTCATTTTCCCAAAATCAATACTCCAACCCTAACAAAATTCTTTTCCACACAACCACAGATAAGTCCCTAAATGCAAACTAAAAGTTTGGAAGGAGCCCTTACCTTCACGTTAGCTGTAACGTGCGATTACAACACCGAGAGCAAATCCGGTAAAATCTCCGCTCGCAACGCCGCTTCCACAGTTGGTCCCCTAGCACCGTAGCATGGTAGTGAGCAACTTTCCCTTCTATCTCTTCGCGAAACAAAGCTTAGATCTAGATGAAACGGGGAGGTTTGTGTTTGAATCCCTTATACCATTTTTCTTCGTTTTCGAATCAAAGAGGAAGAGTGAAGTTGAGAAATCTTTGTCCTATCACCCAATATCAATTTTCGAACTCAAAGGAAGCAAGAGCAACGAAAATGGATGAAGATGGAGGAAGGAGGAATAAGCTTGGCTCGAGGCAGAGGAAGAGGATGGAAAATGTTTTGTTTCTCTCTCTCTTTTTTCCTTCTTCCTTTTTCTTTTCTTTCTATTTCTTTTCTTTCCAATTCCTTCCCTTCCTTTTCTATATATATATATATACATATTTATATATATTAATTATAATTAACAAATATCTCAAAATCTTTAGATATTTATTAAATTACTATTTTACCCATAACGCATTAAATTCTTCGTAAAAGATTCACCGTAGTTAATTTAATTTCTTTATCGACGAGTAATTCTAATCAGGCATCAAAATATCTTTTTGATCATATAAACTCCAAAATATTAATAACTTTGGCTAAAAAGCCTCCGAGCTCAATACCAAAAATACACCAAAAACATAAAGTACACTTTAAAATTATGGGTCTTACATTACTACCCCCCTAAAATTAGTTTCGTCCTCGAAACTATGCGTCGATAAATAAATCTGTGTGTTGTTCTCTCATCTTGCCCGCCAGTTCCCAAGTCGCATCTCCAGTAATTGGATTCCAAATCATCTTGACCAACGAAACATCCTTGGTCCTCAATCGCTTAATCTTCCTGCCATCAATTCTCACAGGTGGTACTTCGAATGACAAGTTATCCATTAGCTGGATTGTCTTTGGTTCGATCACATGAGATGGATCTGCAAGATATTTCCTCAACTGTGACACATGAAACACGTCATGAATATTGGACAGTATCGGAGGTAATGCAATCCAATAAGCAACGGGCCCAATTCATGCATAAATCTGATATGGTTCAATGAATTTCAGAGTCAACTTCTTCGATTTCAATGCCCTACCCACTCCCGTAGTAGATGTGACTCTTAGAAACACATGGTCACCCTGTTCGAATTGTAAAAGTCGGTGACGCTTGTCCGCGTAACTCTTCTGACGATCCTGTGAAGTCTTCATTTTCTCCTTGATCTTCCTTATCTTAGCTGTAGTCTGTTGCACCATCTCAGGTCTGACAATCATATTTTCACCGTCTCTATACCAACACAAGGGCATTTGACACTTGCGCCCATATAAAGCCTCATATGGTGCCATTCCAATACTTGCGTGGCAACTATTGTTGTAGGTGAACTCAATCGTAGTTTCGTTCCCAAGGCTTCGTGCAATGCTCCCCAAAAATGTGATGTGAACTTTAGATCACGGTCTGATACAATACTCTATGGTACTCCGTGTAATCTCTAAAGGTTGCAACACCCCAACAGGTCGCTGATGTTCCACCTTGTACGAAACATCCATCTAGTGCCAAACCTAAACACTATGTATGACACTAACACATTGGGTACAATGTATCATTACCTAATAATAGGGCTTCCTATTCACAATTTACCTAATAATAGGGCTTCCTATTCACAATTAACACATTGGGTACAATCTTGGGTTATTGTAGAGGTAAACCAACCAGATTAATTGAGAAGTCCCTATTCTGAATAGTTATTGGACAATGTAAATATTCATAATTTACTGTCAAAGTCTTAGCAGTAAAGCAGACACAGACAACTTCAAACGATTTACACAATCCATAGCAATGAAGGAATTGGTTGCCCCCGAATCAGAAAGTGTAGTTAGGGGGTTACCTGTAATCGCACAGTCTTATTGAATCAGATTGCTAGATAAATTTCCAACTTCGGCGCCGACGCAATAAACATGTCGTCTAGCAGTAGGAAGTGTAATCCTAGCTACATTCACCATTGGTTCCACCTTCGAAGCCTTGCAATTCTTTGCAAAGTGCCCTAGTTTATGGCAATTGTAGCAAGTAGGACTGTTAAAGGTACAAGCATAAGCATAATGTCCCTCTTCTCCACATCGGAAACATCGTATACCTTGTCCCACTTGTCTCCCAAAGTCTTGGTTCCCTGGGTTATTCTGTCCCCCGTTGTTATCATGTGGTCGATTATAAGGTTTAGCAACTTGTTTTCCCTTGTTCTGATACTTCACCCGACTAGGCCCTCTTGAGTTAAAATTCCCTCCTCGGCTAGCTCTCTTATTCTTCATATCCTCAACTTCTCTACATTTTTCCACAAGAACTTGGAAATGTTGAATTCCCAAGGGTAAGACAGAGTCTTGAATCTCATAATTTAGTCCGTCTTGGAAGATCTTCTCCACTTCTTGGATCCATTGATCCGCTTCCTCTGAATTCTCATCCCCCTCAAACTTGGGAGGATTGTAACGACGAAAGTCTTTAAATCCTCTTGATTCTGCAGCACGGATCTCTCTTTCCCTCTTTTCGAGATCACGTTGAGTCTTGGCAGCAGTCTGTGCAGCAACAGAAGCAGCCATGTTATTCATAGCCTCTACCATTCGATCATCCCTATTGGCATTGGCTCTCGGAACGTCATTCCTCCTTGGCGGCATGGTTTTCCTATAAAACCATCATCAAGTAGAGTCTTAACACTACTTCAATAATTCCAAAAATAACTTACGACCACATCAGCACATAATAATTATTCTGAACTTGACAACTCAAACCACCTAAACCGACACATGATCAGACAACAACTCCTAACCTACAATATAGAACTAAAGGTTCCACAGCCCCCAAAGAGAACCAAACCAAAGCTCTGATACCACAATGTAACACCCCTTTTTTCAAAGCGAGAGTGTATTTTTTTTTCAAAAGAAATTAAAATAAAACAGTGAAATAAATAAGGTAACACCTTTGGATAATTAATTAAGTCATTATAATTTACACGCAGCGGAAAAAGATCTCAATCCATGAATTCAAAATATTTACATAACAAAAGTGGTACAGTCTTCCAGTTTAAAAATAAACGCAACCCAAAAGAAAGACATTTGTTCCCTCTACGTCAACCTAGTCTGATCATTTTACAAAACAACTAAACACCCTGAGTGATCTCCACGCGCCCCGTGAGATTCTCCTAGCGTAGCTCCAATCAAGCATTCCCATCTATAGGGTACAAACCGGTAGGATCATCCTGGCTCTCATCTGAGGGCAAAGCCCAGATTTCCATAATAGTTGTAATGGGTCACCAACCGAAATTAACAGTTAACACATAACATTTAAGTTTTCAAATGCATAAAATATCCTCTCAACTAAGCATGCACCTTAAAAGGATTTTCCATATGCTAAAAGTTCATATAATGCTTGCCAAATATAAAAGAAATCAAATAAAGTTCTCCAAATATCTAGTAATATATAACTGACCAAAACATTGATAAATCAATTGAGCAATCAATTATCCAACTAAAAATAAGATTTTCCAATAAGCCAATCGATTTCCTGAAAGTTTTTAGTGAAAACTGAACTCTGAACTTGCATCAATCGATTGGGGCAATCGATTTCGAGAAAGACTGAGCCCCTGTATTGGCCAATCGATTGGGCAAATCGATTTCGTGGGAGACAGAGCCCCTGTAATGAATCCAATCGATTTGGCAAATCGATTTCGTGAAAGACAGAGCCCCTGTAATGAATCCCATTGATTTGGCAAATCGATTTTCTTAAATGGTCTTGAAAAACATATTACAAAATCGATTGGGTAAATCGATTTCGTGAAAGACAGGGCCCTTGTAACTCATCAAATCGATTGGGTAAATCGATTTCCCTATGTATTCATTCAAAAATTCATAAACTAACTCAATCACATTCATACTTAATACCAAATCTTAACACTTAGCACTGATAACGCAATCGCTACAACATCATGAGTTTCGAAATGGTATTGCAATCAAACATGTTATCACCAAATTCCAAAACATAACACTTAACACTTATAACACCATACCCACACGGACAAGATGAACCAACAAACCACATGGAATCATCTTGACGCGACAATCCCCACAGAGACAAAATGAACCAACAGTTCACAATTTAACAAGGTGTAGTCTCTCACGGACAAATACCTGTGCAGTCTTTCACAGACAAACACTGTAACACCACGTTTTTCAAAGCGAGGGTGTATTTTTTTTTTCAAAAGAAATTAAAATACAACAGAGAAATAAATATGGTAACACCTTTGGATAAAATAATTAAGTCATTATAATTTACAAGCAGCGGAAGAAGTTCTCAAAATATGAATTCAAAATATTTACATAACAAAAGCGGTACAGTCTTCCAGTTTAAAAATAAAAGCAACCCAAAAGAAATACATATGTTCTCTCTGTGTCAACCTAGTCTGATCATTTTACAAAACAACTAAACACCCTGAGTGATCTCCACGCGCCCCGTGAGATCCTCCTAACGTAGCTCCAATCAAGCACTCCCATCCACATTCCCATCCGGAGGGTACGAACCGGTAGGATCATCCTGATTCTCATATGGGGGCAAAGCCCAGATTTCCACAATAGTTGTAAAAGGTCACCAACCGAAATTAACAGTTAACACATAACATTTAAGCTTTTCAATGCACAAATAACCTTTTCAATTTATCATACATCTTAGAAGGATTTTCAACATGCTAAAAGTTCATGTAATGCTTGCCAAATATAAATGAAAACAAAAGAAAGTTCTCCATCCATCAAGTAATACATAACTCACCAAAACATTGATAAATCAATTGAGCAATCAATTATCTAACTCAAAATAAGATTTTCCACTAAGCCAATCGATCGGGGAAATCAATTTCCTGAAAGTTTTTAGTGAAAACTGAACTCTGGCTTAAATCAATCGATTGGGTAAATCCATTGACTCAATCGATTGGGTAAATCGATTTCCTGACAGACAGAGCCCCTGTATTGAATCCAATCGATTGGGCAAATTGATTTCGTGAAAGACAGAGCCCCTGTAATGAATCCAATCGATTTGGCAAATCGATTTCCTAAATGGTTTTGAAAAACATATTACAAAATCGATTGGGTAAATCGATTTCGTGAAAGACAGGGCCCCTATAACTCATCAAATTGATTGGGTAAATCGATTTCCCTGTGTATTCTTTCAAAAATTCATAAACTAACTCAATCACATTCATACATAATCCCAAATCTTAACACTTAGCACTGATAACGCAATCGCTACAACAACATGAGTTTCGAAATAGTATTGCAATTAAACATGCTATCACCAAATTCCAAAACATAACATTTAACGCTTATGACACAAATACTACAACATCATGAGTTTCGAAATTGTATTGCAATCAAACATGTTATCACCAAATTCCAAAACATAACACTTAACGGTTATAACACAATACCCACACGGACAAAATGAACCAACAATTCACAATTTAACAGGGTGTAGTCTCTCACGGACAAACACCTGTGCAGTCTCTCACGGACAAACACAATTCACCAAGAAATGTAAGTCGCAAACGTAGCACCTATCACGGGTCAGTACTGTTTATCGAGGTGCCACCTATCACTGGTCAGCACAACTTACCAAACGTAAATCGTAAACGTACCACCTATCACGGGTCAGTACTGTTTACCGAGGTGCCACCTATCCCGGGTCAGCATGATTTACCAAACGACAAAACGTAAGTCGTAAGGGTACCACCTATCACGGGTCAGTACTGCTTACCGAGGTGCCACCTATCACGGGTCAGCACAACTTACCAAACGTAAATCGTAAACGTACCACCTATCCCGGGTCAGTACAGTTTACCGAGGTGCCACCTATCACGGGTCAACACGATTTACCAAACGAAAAAGCGTAAGTCGTAAGGGTACCACCTATCACGGATCAGCACTGCTTACCGAGGTGCCACCTATCACGGGTCAACACAACATACCAAATGTAAATCGTAAACGTACCACCTATCACGGGTCAGTACAGTTTACCGAGGTGCCACCTATCACGGGTCAGCACGATTTACCATAACAACCAATAAGTAACCAAGACATTAAGAGATTCCCCATTCTTAACGCCTAGTTAACTTAAACAATTTTCAAAACAAGATTAAGTAAATAAGTCTTTAAGAGATTCCCCATTCTTAATACTTATTTAACTTAAACGATTTTCAAAACAAATATTAAGTAAACGAGACGTTAAGAGATTCCCCATTCTTAATTCTCATTTAACTTAAACGATTTTCCAAAAACAAACATTAAGTGAACGAGACATTAAGAGATTCCCCATTCTTAACGCCCAGTTAACTTAAACAATTTTTCAAACAAACAAACAAACATTAAGTAAACAAGATATTAAGAGATTCCCCATTCTTAATACTTATTTAACTTAATGGTTTTCAAATCCCACACAGAACAAACTCAAAAATATTCACGAATTTAATACACAATTCACGCCAGAACACAACAATTCATTTCCCCACGAAAATCATTTTTACGACGACATTAAGTAAACGCAGATATCAAGAGATTCCCCATTCTCAATACTCATTTAACTTAACGATTTTCACAACAAAACATTCAGTAAACAAGTAATTAAGAGATTCCCCATTCTTAATACTCATTTCACTGAAACCATTTTCAAAAACAAACATTAAGTTACTAAGACATTAAGAGATTCCCCATTCTTAACGCCCAGTTAACTTAAACGATTTTAAAACAAACAAACACACATTAAGTAAACAAGACATTAAGAGATTCCCCATTCTTAATACTCGTTTAACTTAATGGTTTTCAAATTCCATGCAAAACCAAATTTCACATTCAATCCATACTTCACTCCAAATCATTTTCCACACAAACCACACAAAACAAACTCAAACATACTTTCACATTCAATCCATAATTCACACCAAATCATTTTCCACACAGACCACACAAAACACATCTCAAGTTTCATCAGTATTAACTAAGAACACGTCAAAAACAACGCAATCATAACACTCAAATACATCAAATTTCATTTACTCAAATTATACATAAATGAGTTAAATTCATTTTCCCCAAATCAATACTCTAACCCTAACAAAATTCTTTTCCACACAACTACAGATAAGGCCCTAAATGCAAACTAAAAGTTTGGAAGGAGCCCTTACCTTCACGTTAGCTGTAACGTGCGATTACAGCACCGCGAGCAAATCCGGTAAAATCTCCGCTCGCAACGCCGCTTCCAAAGTTGGTCCCCTAGCACCGTAGCATGGTAGTGAGCAACTTTCCCTTCTATCTCTTTGCGAAATGAAGCTTAGATCTAGATGAAACATGGATATTTGTGTTTGAATCCCTAATACCGTTTTTCTCCGTTTTTGAATCAAAGAGGAAGAGTGAAGTTGAGAAATCATTGCCCTATCACCCACTATCAATTTCGAAATCTAAGGAAAGAAAAGAAAGCAAAAACGAGCAACAATGGAGGAAGGGAGAAAAATGGTTTTCGCGAGGCAGAGGAGGAAGAAGATGGAATTCTGTTTTCTCTCCTTCTCTTTTCCTTTCTTCCTTTTTCTTTCCTTTCTATTTCTTTTCTTTTCAATTCCTTCCCTTCCTTTTCTATATATATTAATTATAATTAACAAATATCTCAAAACCTTGAGATATTTATTAAATTATCCTTTCACCCAAAACGCATTAAACTCTTCGCAAAAGATTCACCGCAGTTAAATTAATTGATTTATCGATGAGTAATTCTAATTGGTATCAAAAAATCTTTTTGATCATATAAACTCCAAAATATTAATAACTTGGCCTAAAAACCCCTGAGTTCAATACCAAAAATTCATTAAAATACATAAATTACACTTAAAAATTATGGGTCTTACAGTTCGGGAGGTAAAACAAGGGAAGAAAGGTTTACTTCAAAGGAAGTAAAGCAGAAGGAAAATGAAGAAAAGGAGGTGGGATGGGAAGAAAGCCAGAGTCAAAAGTTTGAAAGGCTTCGCGTAAAATGGGAAGCAGAGCGGAAGGAATGGTATGCAATGCTGAAGGCATTAGCAGCAAATCCGGAGGAATGGGAAGCAATCCATGAGAAAAAGAACATCGGAGCTTTGGCAAAGGCAAAGGTAAAGTTCAAGGCATGGGAAAGGGCAATGTTTAGATGGATAGGGAAGGGGAAAATGCCAAGGCCATAATAGTTGTAAAAAATATATATAAAATAAAGCATACACTATAATCATTGCATGATTGGGTGAATGAATAATAATAATAAGATTGATTTACAAGGTTAAATTGGGGGTCAATGTAAGGGAAATAAATTATAGTCGTATGAACTTTGAAGGTTTAACAAGTCTTGAAGTTCAAGTTGGGAAAAATTCCGCTCTGACATATAATATTGAAAATAAAAATTGTAGATTTTATTTTACTTTTACTCGGGTTCGCATCCTTTGTTTCTTTTAGACTTGTGCAAGTATCATTGTTGGGGTAGTAATTAATATAGTGTTTGTGGATAACATGGTTAAGGAGGTGGTAAATGGTTTCGACACTTTTTCTAGATGAATCCTTGGGTGGTAGCTGGTAGGGTGACTCTTAGTAATCGATTTAGGAAACTCTTTAGTGCCACGATGGGTAAAAATAAATTAGTGACTAATATGATCTTAAGCAGAAGTGAATGGTTAGCTTGTAAATAGGAGTATCGTGGTGAGCTTTTAAGTGGAATAAGGAGCTAGTGGCGGAATGTGCTTTGATATATATATTGAATATCTAATTTATTCAATAGTTCGTAGCTTTTGCATTTGTTATTCTTCTTGAAAATAGTAGATTTGTTTAATAATTATTGGAGAGAAATGAGTTAGGTTTGTGCTACAAGTATATATATATATATATATATATATATATATATATATATATATATATATATAATGATGGTAAGTTATTGAAGAAAAAATTTCTCATAAAATAAAGATAATTTTGGAATTATAAAAAAATGATGTATTAATTTAATTTTTGGAAATAGTAGAAGTATTTAATAATAATTGTGGAGAAATCATTTATGTTTGTGGCACAAGTATATATAAAACCTGTAGAGACATAAAAGGGAATTGAGAAAAATTTAAAAGAGTAAATTTATTTTATGGTGTCAATAATTATTTTTTATTAACTACATATGATAAATACAAAGAAGCTTGATGGTGCCCGAAAACCGGTAGATAGAAAACTTTTTGATCCAAATAAGCCCGTTGGTTCGGGAAATAAAACAATGGAAGCAAGGTTAACTTTAAAGGAAGCAAAGCAGAAGGCAAAGGAAGCAAAGGAAGCAAAGGAGAAGGCAGAGAAAGCAAAGCAAAAGGAAAAGGAAGCAAAGGAGAAGGCAAAGGAAGCAAAGCAGAAGGCAAGGGTAGCAAAGCATATATAAGGCAAAGGAAGCAAAGCGGAAGGAATGGGAAGCAAAACAGGAGGAAAAGAATAGCAAAGCTTTGGCAAAGGAAAAGGAAAAGGTAAAGGAACTAAAGGAGAAGAAAAGGGAAGCAAAGCAGAATAAAATCGAAAGGGAAGCTTGGGAAAAGGCAAAGTTCAGGGAATGGGCAAGGGCAATGTTTAGATGGAGAGGGAAGGGGAAAATGCCAAGGCAATAATAGTTGTAAAAAAATATATATAAAATAAAGCATACACTATAATCATTGCATGATTTTCAAGGTTAAATTGGGGGTCAATGTATGGGAAATAAATTCTAGTCTTATGAACTTTGAAGGTTAATTTTTAAAAGAGTCTTCTTTTGGAGATCAACGTGAACGATTCTTGGTTGAATAGGCGATAAATATAGTTTAACATACCAAATTTTATAATAAATTATTTTATAGATGAAATATAATTTTAAATAATTAAGCTAGTGTAAAAATTATTTTAGAATATATGTTAATTAAATTTATGATTAATTTTCTTTATATGATATTTTAATCTTGTACATGTTAGACTAAATGAGTGATATAAATATTATATTTTTATATTTTATATATTTTTCTAGAAATATTAGTATTTTAATGTACACAATTTAAAATATAAGTGTTTAGGCAATTTTACGTGCATATGTGTGTTTGTAGTTAATTTGATATTTCCTTGTATGTTGACTAATGTTAAGTGTGCACACTATTATTTTTAATAATTTAAAAATTTATCTTATTTTAATTAATTATTTTACAAATAATTATCTTGAGATATTAGTAATATTGATATTGACTTTCTTTATTTCTATATAGTTGTTACGGTATGATGATTTTAAAAATATTCATTTTGATTTAGTAATTAATATAAATCGTTGATGTTATATTTATTTATTTTATTATTTCGATTAATCTATAAAGATGATG
>JBBPBT010000474.1:1804439-1848866 GCA_037974875.1 Cicer bijugum
ACAAGTGAAATTTTGGAAATCTTATAGATTGTTAAAATACACGTAATTTATTTTAGTTATTTTTATTTAGACGTGATTTATTGAAAAATAGTTAAAGAAAAAACTTTGAATTCTCAATGATTTTTTTATTTAGTGCTAAATGATAAGTGGCCTATTTTATAATAACTTAAGTATAGAAATCAATTTTTAGAATTACATGTAACATTTAAAGTGGTTTATGTACTACCTGATTCAATTTGGTTTGATAATGTGTTGAATCTTTTGGTAAATTTATTATTTTGCTATTTGTAAAATATTTCCTTTAGTTTATTGTAACTTAAAATGATGAGGATTAATTCAAAAGAAAAATTTAGTCGTGATCAATTTGGAGCAGTTAGTCTTCTATGAGAGTGTGTTACATATGTGAGAATTATCATTTGAGTTATGAGGTGAACATAAAATCTTTGTGCTACTTTTTGGATTAATTATGTGATGATGTATATGATTATCTAAATATTAAATTGTTTGTGTTACAAGTGTTCTAATTATTAGAAATTAGTGTATAGTATAAGAGAAGTGGAGAGCATCTAAATGTGAAATAGTCGTATATTTTTTCAATCAAATTATTGATTATATATTGATGCAAGTGTCGTTGTTACTACTCGTAGGTTACAAATAAATTATTGTGAATGTGTGATTAAGTGAATTTTTAATTTGAAGTAAGGAGTAGTAGTTGTGGTGCCGCTTTCACACTATTGAACCACTTCGAAGATACTTATAATTATCCATATTTGAATTTGAATGACCAGATTTATGGTTATCTTAAGTAGTTGACTACATGAGTAAGAGGGATCGGCTACACCGATGACTTATCATCAATAAAAGAGGCAACTTCTGGAATTTTATATTTCAAAAGTTTTGAATTTATCTAAAGTTTCAAATTAATCTAAAGTTTTGAAAATTTTGGAAATTGATATTTTGTGGTGCCGCTTTCACACTATTGAACCACTTCGAAGATACTTATAATTATCCATATTTGAATTTGAATGACCAGATTTTTGGTTATCTTAAGTAGTTGACTACATGAGTAAGAGGGACCAGCTACACCGATGACTTATCGTCAATAAAAGAGGCAACTTCTGGAATTTTATATTTCGAAAGTTTTGAATTTTTCTAAAGTTTCAAATTAATCTAAAGTTTTGAAAATTTTGGAATTTGATATTTTGAAACTTTCAAATATTCTAGAAAGAGGGGAGATGTAACACCCCGTTTTTCAAAAGAAATTAAAATGAAACAAAGAATAATTAAGTAAAATGCCTTTGAATAATCATATAAGTCAAAATAATTGGTACGCAGCGGAATAGTTTTTGAAATATGCATCCAGAATATTTACACAACAACATATGATACATAGAACCCATTCAAATAAGATGTCATACTGACAATATTAGTAAAGGTAAAGTTTTCCAGTTCCAAAATAACGTAGTCCAAAAGAAAGACATTTGTTCCCTCTATGTCATCCTGATCTGATCATTCTACAAAAAACACTATAGCTATACACCCTGAGTGATCTCCACGCGCCCCGTGAGATCCTTCTAACGTAGCTTCAGTCAAGCATTCCCATCTACATTCCCATCCACAGGGTGTGAACCGGTAGGATAGTCCTGACTCTCATATGAGGGCAAAGCCCAGATTTACACAATAGTTGTAAAGGGTCACCAACCGAAATTAATAGTTAACACATAACATTTATGTTTTTAAATGCACAAATAACCTTTTCAACAATGCATGCATCTTAAAGGGGTTTTCCATATGTTAAAAGTTCATATAATGCTTACCAATAAAAATGAAATCAAAATAAGTCTTAAATCAATCAGGTAATAAACAACTGACCAATCCATTGACGAACCAATTGAGCAAATGGTTATTTAACTCAAAATGAGAGTTTCCACCGAGCAAATCGATTGGGAAATTGATTGCTTGAAGGTTGTTCTGAAAAATCTGAACTCTGGGCTTAAATCAATCGACTGGCCAATCGATTGAATGAATAGCTGAGCCCCTGTAACAAATCCAATCGATTGCCAAATCGATTTTGACCAAATAGCTGAGCTATTATAATGGCCAAATCGATTGTTTCAATATATTTTCAAGATTCAAGAAAACAGGATACCTACCAATCGATTTCCAAATCGATTTCTTAAATGGTTTTGAAAAACAGCTTTATGAAATCGATTGGCAAATCGATTTTGTCAAATTAGAGAAGTCATTGTAACTCATCAATCGATTGGGAAATTGATTTCCCTGCATATTCTTCCAAAAATACATAAACTAAATCAATCACATTCATACACAACTCCAAATCTTAACACTTAGCAATTCCCACACAGTTACCACGACATTATGAGCTCCGAAATCATTTTGAAATCAAACATGCTATCACACAATTCCAAAACATAACTCTTAGTAAAATTAACACAATCACAATCACATCTCAAGTGTTGGGGGATACGACCTCTGATTTGACAGAAAAATTATGTAGAATAATGCCTATTCTAACAATATGCGCAGCAGTTTAATAAATTCAAAATTTACTAAACACAGGATTAAACAAGGTCCCTAATAATCAATTCTAATGAATGTCAAACAATATGGATCATGGTATATATGGAGAAATGCATCAGAAACAATTATTATTCAAGATGTTGATTTTAATGCAATCTTGTTAAGACACTTAATCATGCAAAGTCACGTAACATAGAATCTTTATCATGCATTCAATCAATATCAAAAACATAATAATTGCAGAAATTTAAACGAGATAAGGGAAAGAAAAGTGTACGCAGATTTTTATACTTGTTCAGTCGTCTCGTGACGACCTACATCCAGTCCTAAGATCCAACTAGATCTTAGCCTTTCTAATAGAACTTCTTAGAATCAGTTTACAGATTTTACACAGCGCCTCGCCTCAATCTTAAACTATTCTCCCTGTTCTATCTTTCCCTCCCTGAATTCCCGAGTTTAAATCCCATAAACTCTACCAAGAATCCAGTTAAGTGTCTTCTTGTTGACAACCCTCAACCCCGAAGAACACCACCAGTAACAACTGGATTCTCTCATTCGACGCCTCCATCTAGGCGTTGTGAGCCGCTTGCGCTGCCATAAATTCCAGCAGTTTGGTGAGCACCTCAGAACCGGCTGTGACTGACTCCGCAGCTGGTGGTTCAGCACTTTGCTGAGTTTGTTTAGTGCTGGTTTAAGGTTGCCTCCAAACGCCATTCACTTTGCGCAGCTACATTTGGTTCACGATGGATTCACCAAATGTTAGAATGGTCTTGGACATTTCTTCACCCTTGAATGATACCTTGAAGTGAGTGAGAATTTTTGTGATCAACTGTGGATACGGAAGCACCAGCTTTCCTTGAGCTACTTCCAGCATGTGTCGAAGAACGATCCATGCCCAACTCATCTTGAGCTCTTTGCATAGACCCCACAGTAGCACAATGTCCAACCGTTGGACAACTGCGTGATTTCCGGAACGCGGGACAAGCATCAGGGTGAGCGCGTACATCAGCATTCGTTGCTGAACCTTCATCTGGCCGACTGGAAGTGAAATAGATTCCACAAACCCTTCGACCATTAGGTCCTGCACAGTTGTGTGCCTCTCCAGGGACTCTTCCCATCCTTCGTCCGCAGCGTCGGCTTCGGTGCTGCCATCAACTGAGTTTCCATGGTAAGGAAGTCCCGACAAGTTCGAGAACTCCTCATAAGACATGGATATTTTCTTCCCTTTCACCATTGCTTTGAAGCCTGTATCCGTCATCTTGAACGTAGCGTAGAAAGCTCGAATCAAGTTCGGATAAGAATCGAGTGAGCAGGACAGGAAATCTTCCAATCCATGAAACCGAAGATGGTTTTGAAACGTAAAACCATCACTGTTGAAGTAGTTGAAGTCCAGTACACGAGCTTCGTGAATCTTTCTCTTGACGAACGTCGGAGGAAGCTTAAATTCCTCAGCTTGTTTGTTTTGAGGAGCAGGAGTTTTCTGTTGTGGTGTCCCCTTCTTCTATGGTGTTGTCTTCTTATGTGGTGTCGAAGAAGCATCCTTTTTCTTCTTTTTCTTATGTGATACTTCCTTCATTGCATCAGCTAACAGTTTCTCAGCTGAGGGCTCTTTCCTCTTCTTAGTTTGTCCTTGTTCTATTGCAACACCTTTACCTTTATCTTGTGCTGCAATTTTATGGGTAGGAATAGGAACCCTTTTGGAAAGAGTGGGTGGAGGAGATGGAGTACTTCCACTTGAAGAAGATGAAGGAGATGGGGTAGAAGGAGATGTTCTCTTTACTCTTGCCATAGTAAGTGATTTAGATAAAGAATCTGAAGTAGTATCAGTGAAATGGAAGTTGGTATGGATCAAAACAGAGAAAGGCAGTGATTTGCAGAGGTTTGGATGTTGGAATACTGAGGAAATCGATGTTAGGGTTTGATTGAAACTGTTCCTTTTATACTGCTGGGTATGTAAATCGATTGGTCCAGTCGATTTAGTTACCATTGCTGGGGAATATCAAAGAACGGGTGTGTAACGGCTAGTAAAAACACGTAACGGTAATAAAGACAGTCGATTACCCAAATCGATATCCATAGTTACCTAATCGATTGTTACAATCGATTTCGTATTAGTTCAGAAACTTCAAATAACAGTCCAGACAGGAATCCATCTCAGCATCGATTTCCCAAATCGATTCTTTAAGTGAAAATCTCAATCCAATTCTAGCAATCGATTTCGAGCTTGTTCAGAAATCTTTCATATCAGTCCAGAAGCTAAGTTGTATCAGCATCGATTACCCAAATCGATTCCTTTGAATGAAGATTTCAAACATATTTAAAACAATCGATTTTCCAAATCGATTTCGAGGCAGAGTCAGGAGGAATTCTTCAACTTTGAAGTCTGGGGCCAAACAAATCGATTTTCCAAATCGATTCTTTAACCACTATACCATGAAGTCAGTCGAATTCGATAATCGATTGAACTAGGAAACTAAGAACATCTGAAGCTTCCAGGGGAAGGCAGATCGACTTTCCAAATCCATTTCGAGTGTATAACTTGAGAAAATAGACATATTATGGGTCAAGTCGACTAGGGCAGTCGATTTTACAAAGACATTTTCCTGTGTATCCACAGGATAATCGATTTACCCAGTCGATTAGACACATAACTCAGATCTCACTGGGATCTATTATGCCTAGTTTCATCCTAATATGATGGAAGTTGTCCTTTGGCAATGCTTTGGTGAATATGTCTCCTAACTGCTCAATTGTGTTGATGTACTCTAACTTGATGTTTCCACACTGAAACTGATCTCGAATGAAATGATGCCGAATTTCGATATGTTTGGTCCGGGAATGCATAACTGGGTTCTTAGTGATACTGATCGCACTTGTGTTGTTGCACAAGATGGGAACAGTTCCTAAGTCCACACCAAAATCTAACAGGTGTTGTTTCATCCACATGATCTGGGCACAGCAACTTCCAGTTGCAATGTACTCAGCCTCAGCTATTGATAATGCAATGCTGGTTTGTTTCTTGCTGAACCAAGATACAAGGGAATTCCTAGCAAATGACAAGTACCGAGGTACTTTTCCTATCCAGTTTGCATCCAGCAAAATCTGAATCCGAATAACCAACTAAAGAACTGGTTGATCCCTTAGGATACCATAATCCGAGACTCCTAGTTCCAACTAAATACCTGAAAATCCTCTTAACTGCACTAAGGTGAGACTCTTTAGGATTAGATTGGTATCTCGCACACATGCAAACACTAAACATAATGTCATGCATCTATACCTTGTAACATCCACTGGTTTACCTATCTCATCTCTATCTAAAAGGTTACCTTGGCTCATTGGAGTATCAACGGGCTTGAAGTTATCAAAGGAGAATTTCTTTATCAAATCATTGCAATATTTTGTTTGACTAATGAAGATACCTTGCTTGTTTTGGTTAATTTGAAATCCCAAAAAGTATGATAGTTCACCCATCATTGACATTTCAAATTGACCTTTCATCAAATTTTCAAAATTTTTGCCCAACTTATTGTTAGTAGATCCAAAGATTATGTCATCAACATAGACTTGGACCAGCAAGATATCTTTTTCATTAGTTTTTATGAAAAGTGTCTTGTCAACATTTCCTCTTAAAAAGTTTTGTTGAATAAGGAAATTGCTGAGCTTCTCATACCAAGCTCTAGGAGCTTGTTTCAACCCATAGAGGGCTTTTGTTAGCTTGTACACATGATTAGGAAATTCTGGATTTTCAAAACCAGGTGTTTGGCTAACAAAAACTTCCTCTTGGATCTCACCATTGAGGAAGGCACTTTTCACATCCATTTGATAAAGCTTAAAGTCCATTATACATGCATAAGCAAGGAGTATTCTAATGGCTTCTAACCTAGCTACAGGGAAATAGGTTTCATCAAAATCTATTCCCTCCTCTTGGTTGTAACCCTTGGCCACTAACCTAGCTTTGTTTCTAGTGATGACACCATTCTCATCTAGTTTGTTCCTAAACACCCACCTAGTTCCTATGATGTGCTTGTTTTCTGGTTTAGGTACTAGCTGCCACACCTTGTTTCTCTCAAATTGGTTTAACTCCTCTTGCATAGCAAGTATCCACTCACTATCTAGTAAGGCTTCCTTAATGTTCTTAGGCTCAATCTGAGATACAAAGGCTGTAAGGTTACAAAAGTGTCTAAGGTTCCTTCTAGTTTCCACTCCTTTAGAGATGTCACCTATGATGTTATCTATGGGATGGTTTCTATTGAACTTCCACTCCTTAGGTAACTCATCTACTCTAATAGGTTCAACACAGTCACTGTTTGTTGGAGGTGTGGTTTCCTTTGGTTCTATAGGTGCAGATTCTATAACTTCATCCAAAGAAGCATCAACAATAGAAGGAGTGTTGTTCAAGTTTTCTTTAAAAAGTTCATCAAATTTCACATGAACTGACTCTTCTATTGTTTTTGTTCTCTTGTTATAGATTCTATAGGCTTTGCTAGTTTGGGAATAACCTTGAAAGATACCCTCATCTGCCTTGGGATCAAACTTACCTAGGTGTTATTTGCCATTGTTCAAAACAAAGCACTTGCATCCAAAAACTCTAAAGTAGGAAATATTAGGCTTTCTACCCTTGTACAACTCATAAGGAGTTTTCCTAAGTATTGGCCTAATCAAAACCCTATTGACAACATGCGTGGTAGTGTTAATCGCATCAGCCCAGAAATACTTGGGAGTATTTGAATCTTTCAGCAAGGTTCTAGCTAACTCCTCTAAAGACCTATTTTTCCTCTCCACTACACCATTTTGCTGTGGTGTCCTAGGGGCTGAATACATGTGATGAATGCCATTCTCTTCACAGTAGTTATCAAAAGAATCATTTTGGAATTCACCTCCATGATCACTTTAGATGGACATAATTTTCTGACCTGTTTCATTTTGAACTAAGTTTGCAAACTTTTTGAAAACAGAAAATGCATCACTTTTATGAGTCAGAAAATAAGTCCAAGTGAATCTAGAAAAGTCATCAATTAACACAAAGCCATACAGGTTACCTCCAAAACTTCTCACTTGGGATGGTCCAAACAAATCCATGTGGATAAGTTGCAAAACCCTATTGGTTTTGACCATGTCTATTGGGGGAAAAGTAGACTTGACAAGCTTAATTTTCTCACAAGAATCACAGAGCCTATCCTTAGAAAACTTTCTATTGGGAAGACCTATGATTAACTACTTGCTAACAAGTCTATTCAAATGATCTATATGAAAGTGTGCAATACCTTTATGCCATAACCAAGTCTCATCGGCATTTGATAATAAGCAACAAACAGAATTAGCAAGCATAGCCGTCAAATCTAGCATGTAAATGTTGTTAACTCTATCACCTACCAATTTCATACTTTTATCATGCTTGTTCTCAATTATGCAAGAAAGTGGTGAAAAGCTTACTTGAAAAGCTTACTTGAAAATCATTGTCACACAGCTGACTTATACTTAGAAGGTTATGTTTCAGCCCTTCCACGTATAAGACATTTTTAATTATAGTAGTTGATTCGCTGCCAATGTTACCTTCACCGCATATCTTGCCCTTGTTATTATCGTCGTACTTTACAAATCCATCTTCTTTTAGATTTAGGGACAAAAACATTGACTTCTCCCCTGTCATATGCTTTGAGCATCCACTATCAAGATACCATTGATGTTTAGTGGATCTCAAGCATACCTGCAATAAAATCAGAATCTCAATTTAGGTCCCCAATTTAAATTGGGTCCTGGGGGGTCAGTTTGAACATCTTGTGTCTTGACTTTCCAAATTTGTTTACATCCTCTATTGGCAAGTCTTTTTAATTTGCAATTGTAAACATAGTGTCCTTTTCGACAACAAAAATGACAAGTGACAGCAGAGAATGCATACTGTTTTGGTTTGACAAAGACATTATGCATGTGACTAGACTTAATGTAAGACCCATAATTTTAAATTACACTTTATGTATTTTAGTGTATTTTGGGTATTGAACTCTGAGGCTTTTTAGTCAAATCATTTTATTTTGGTAATTAATGAATTTAATGCCAAAAATATGTTTGGAGCCCCGATTAAAATTATTTGTTGGAGAATAATTTATTTACGTTGCGAAGAATTTAATTCTGGACAGCTAGTTAAAAATATCACTCGTTGCTGAAAATCTTGAGTTGCGACGAGAATAGATATTTTATTAAATTAGATGAATGAAGTGAGGTGTGTAAGAGTTGGTAGATATTCGTTTGAGTTTGGTTTTAAATATAATATAAATGTTTATATATATATATATATATATATATATATGTATATACATATATATTATTATTACTATAAGTATATATATGTTATAAGTTAGATATATATATACTGGAAAGGTCAGGAACGGAAGAGAAATAGAGGAAGCTAACATGCCTTCCACCTACGCAAACCCATCACCCTTCTTTCTTTCTTTTTCCATTTATTTTCTTTCTTTGGCTTCAAGAATAGAAACCCAAGGCTTGGTGGGTGATAGGACAAGGATTTCTCAGCTTCATACTTCCTTGTTGTTTCGAAAACGAAGAAAAACGGTATTAGGGATTTCAAAACCGTCAAACACAAACCTCCCCGTTTTATCTAGATCTAAGCTTTGTTTCGCAAAGAGATAGAAGGGAAAGTTGCTCACTACCACGCTACGGTGCTAGGGAACCAACTTTGGAAGGGACGTTGCGAGCGGAGATTTTACCGGATTTACTCGCGATACCGTATTCGCATGTTAAAGCTAACGTGAAGGTAAGGGCTCCTTCCAAACTTTTAGTTTGCATTTAGGGCCTTATCTGTGGTTGTGTGGAAAAGAATTTTGTTAGGGATGGAGTATTGATTTGGGGAAAAATGTATCTAAGGCTTTATGGGTAAAATCTTAGAGTTAGGTTTTGGTTATATTGATGAATGTTTCGTGGAAAATGAATTTAAACTCATTTATGTATGATTTTGAGTAAATGAAACTTGTGTGTTTGAGTGGTGGATTGTGTTGATTTGTGTTCGTTGTTTTTGACGTGTTCTTAATTGATACTGATGAAATTTGAGATGTGTTTTGTGTGGTTTGTGTGGAAAAATGATTTGGTGTGAATTATGGATTGAATGTGAAAGTACGTTTGAGTTTGTTTTGTGTGGAATTTGAAAACTATTAAGTTAAATGAGTATTAAGAATGGGGAATCTCTTAATGTCTTGTTTACTTAATGTGTGTTTGGAAAATCGTTTAAGCTAAATGAGAATTAAAAATGTGGAATCTCTTAATGTTGTTTTGAAAATCGTTTAAGTTAACTGGGCGTTAAGAATGGGGAATCTCTTAATGTCTTAGTTACTTAATGTTATTTGAAAATCGTTTAAGTTAACTGAGCGTTAAGAATGGGGAATCTCTTAATGTCTTGGTTACTTAATGTTTGTTTTTGAAAATCGTTTCAATTAAATGAGTATTAAGAATGGGGAATCTCTTAATGACTTGTTTACTGAATGTTTTGTTGTGGAAATCGTTTAAGTCAAAAGTATATTAAGAATGGGGAATCTCTTAATATGTTTGTTTGCTTAATGTTTTGGTGTGAAAATCGGTTAAGTCAATGAGTATTAAAAATGGGGAATCTTTTAATATCTGCATTTACTTAACGATTGTTGTGAATGGAGTTAGTGTATGCTCATGCCTTTCATTTGGTAAATTGTGCTGACCCGTGATAGGTGGCACCTCGGTAAATTGTACTGACCCGTGATAAGTGGTACGTTTACGATTTACTTTTTGGTAAGTTGTGCTGACCCGTGATAGGTGGCACCTAGGTAAGTAGTACTTTGGCCTGTGATAGGCGGTACACTTACGACTTACGTTTTTTCTTTTGGTAAATCGTGCTGACCCGTGATAGGTGGCACCTCGGTAAACAGTACTGATCCGTAATAGGTGGTACGTTTACGATTTACGCTTTTTAGTAAATCGTGTTGACCCGTGATAGGTGGCACCTCGGTAATTGGTACTTTGGCCTGCGATAGGCGGTACAATTATGATTTATGGCCCTTCGAGGAGGGTTTTGGTTTGGAATTCCCAGTCCATGCATTTTGGCATATACGCATTGCATTAGGGTACTTGGCACACGAGTCGTGTTTGATTCAAATTTATGATTGTGATGATATTACTAAGTGCTATGTTTTGGAACAGGTTGTGTGTAAGTGTGTTTGATTCAAGTTTATGATTGAGGGTTTGAACTTAAGTTGTGGTGGTAATTGGGTTTTATTTGCTAAGTGTTATGTTTTCGAATTGTGTGATAGTGCGTTTGGTTGCAAAACTATTTTGAAACTAAAGTTGTTGTGGTGATTGTGTTATAATTGCCAAGTGTGGATGTTTGGGAATTGTGTGATAGCGTGATTGATTGCAAAACCATTTCGAAACTTAAGATGTCGTGGTAATTGTGTTATTGTCGCTAAGTGTTTTGTTTTGGAGTTGTGTGTAAGTGTGATTGATTGCAAAATTGTTTTGAAACTCAAGATGTCGTGGTGATTGCGCTATAATTGCTAAGTTTGATTGTTTGGAGTTGTGGGTAAGTGTTGATTGATTTCAAAACCCTTTGAAAAGCTGAAAAATGTTGAATTTTGCTGTTTTTCTGGTGTTGTCTGATGTGTATTCGAATACAGCAAGCTAAATTCGAATACAGACATGTTGTTTTGCCACTGACTTACTGTGTAGTCGAATACAGACTGTTGTAGTCGAATACAGACATGTTGGTTTGCCACTGACTTACTGTGTAGTCGAATACAGACTGTTGTAGTCGAATACAGACATGTTGTTTTGCTGTTGAATGCTGAAATAGCCTTGTATTCAAATACAAAGATGTTGTATTCGAATACAACAGTGTTGTTTTGTTAAAAACTTCATTTTTCAACTTTGTGTATGCATGTTTGGCATATAGAAACCCTTTTAAGGTGTATGCTAAGTTGAAATGTTATTTTGTGCATTTTAAAACTTAAATTTTATGTGTTAACTGTTAATTTCGGTTGGTGACCCTTTACAATTATTGTGGAAATTTGGGCTTTGCCCTCAGATGAGAGTCAGGATGATCCTACCGGTTCGTACCCTCCGGATTGGAATGTGGATGGGAGTGCTTAATTGGAGCTACGTTAGGAGAATCTCACGGGGCGCGTGGAGATTACTCAAGGCGTATAGTTTTTTGTTATGTATAGAATGATCAGACTAGGTTGTCACCCAGGACACATATGTCTTTCTTTTGGGCTACTTTTATGTTAAGTTGGAAGGATGTACATGTACTATTGTTGACATCAGAACATGCTTTGGATTTATATTTTGAAAAACTTTTCCGCTGTTTGTAAATTATTATGACTAAATTATTTATCCAAAGGTTTTACCTTATTTAATTCTCTGTTGTATGTTAATTTCTTTTGAAAAAAAAAATACACCCTCGCTTTGAAAAACGGGGTGTTACACTTAACAAATTTCTAGTTATGATTAACATTACCATATCCTATGCCATGTTTAGTCCTATTCTGGTTAGCATGCATATTCTGGTTAAAACCAAGTCCAGATTTTATATTGACATTTCTCTGGTTGCTAAGAATAACATTCAGTTTATCCTTGCTACTAGAGAATTTCAATAAATCAGACTTCAATAATGCAACAGAATTCTCAAGTTCAATGCATTTGGCAGATTTATCATGTGAGTCCTTTTTTAATTGTTCACATAAGTCCTCAATCTTCCTATAATCAGTTTTCATTTGATCATGCAACATACATTGTTGTTCAAGCATTTTCTTAGTGCTAACTAACTGCTTAACAGATTTAACATATTCATCATGCAGTTCATTAAATGCATCTTGCAGTTCATCAAATGAAGGATTATATTGAGAACTTACCTCACTTTCTGATTCAGAATCCGTGTTAGCCATGAGGCATTGATTTGCTTCTTCAGTTTTGGAAGATGTAGAGGATTCTTCATTGTCATTCCATGCAATATATGTTTTCCTGTTTTTCTGAGCTGGTTCCTTGCCTTTAGTTTTGGAATTTCTATTTTTGTTCTGCAGCTTGTAACAATCAGCCTTTATATGACTAGTTTTTCCACACTCATATCATGTGATTGTCTTACTGCCATAGTTCTTTGAACTGGATTGTTTTCTGAATTTACTGTCTTTCTTTTTCAGAAATTTCTTAAACTTCTTGAAAAGTAACCCAAGTTCAGGTTCCTCATCATCCTCACTGCTTGATTCATCTGAGTTGCGCTCATGTTCAGATTTAGACTGATGTGTTTGGGCTTTCAATGACAATCCTGTTCGTTTTCTGTCAACTTGCTTAGCTTCATTGAGTCTATGTAATTCCATTTCATGCTCCCTCAGTTTTCCAAACAATGTAGCTATTGTCATGCTTCCTAGATCTTTTGATTCTGCAATGGCAGTGATTTTTGGTTGTCATTCCCTAGTCAAACACCTCATCACCATGCTAATTTGCTGATCATTATCAATCTCCTTGCCTAAGGCATTTAGGTTGTTGACTATGTGCGTAAACCGGGTCTGCATGTCGTTTACTAATTCTTCTTTCTTCATGCTAAACAATTCGTACTCGTGCATGAGGGTATTTATCCGAGCTCTCTTTACGTTTGTGGTTCCTTCATGCGTCTGTTGAAGTGTGTCCCACATTTGTTTTGATGTCTTGCAATTTGAGACTTTGAAGAATTCATCATGACTCAAGGCGGCAGTTATAATGTTCTTGGCTTTGGCGTTGTTCCCAACTTTCTTTTCGAGTGTCTAATTTGAGAAAAAAAGACATATTTTGGTTCAAATCGGCTTGGGCAATCGATTTTGTAAAGTCATTTTCTGTGTATCCACAGGATAATCGATTTAACCAGTCGATTTGACACAGAAATCAGATCTCACTAGGATCTATGATGCCTAGTTTCATCCTAATGTGAAGGAAGTTGTCCTTTGGTAATGCTATGGTGAATGTGTCTGCTAACTGCTCAGTTGTGTTGACATACTCTAACTTGATATTTCCACACTGAAACTGGTCTCGGATGAAATGATGCTGAATTTTGATATGCTTGGTTCGGGAATGAATTACTGGGTTCTTAATGATACTGATCGCACTTTTGTTGTCGCACAAGATGGGAACAGTTCCTAAGTCAACACCAAAATCCAACAGGTGTTGTTTCATCCACAGGATCTGACCACAGCAACTTCCAGCTACAATGTACTCAGCCTCAGCTGTTGACAGTGCAATACTGGTTTGTTTCTTGTTGAACCAAGACACAAGGGAATTGCCTAGTAAGTGACAAGTACCTGAGGTACTTTTCCTATCTAGTTTGCATCCATCAAAGTCTGAATCCGAATAACCAACTAAAGAACAGGTTGATCCCTTAGGATACCATAAGCCGAGACTCCTAGTTCCAACTAAATATCTGAAAATCCTCTTAACTGCACTAAGGTGAGACTCTTTAGGATTGGATTGGTATCTCGCACACATGCAAACACTGAACATAATGTCAGGTCTGCTTGCTGTGAGATAGAGCAATGATCCTATCATACCTCTATACCTTGTAACATCTATTGGCTTACCTTTCTCATCTCTATCTAAAAGGTTTCCTTGACTCATGGGAGTATCAATGGACTTGAAGTTATCAAAACTGAATTTCTTTATCAAATCATTGCAATATTTAGTTTGACTAATGAACATGCCTTGCTTGTTTTGGTTAATTTGAAATCCCAAGAAATATGATAGTTCACCCATCATTGACATTTCAAATTGACCTTTCATCAAGTTTTCAAAATCTTTGCACAACTTATTGTTTGTAGATCCAAAGATTATGTCATCAACATAGACTTGGACTAGCAAGATGTCATTTCCCTTAGTTTTTATGAAAAGTGTCTTGTCAACATTTCCTCTTAAAAAGTTTTGTTGAATAAGGAAATTGCTGAGCTTCTCATACCAAGCTCTAGGAGCTTGTTTCAACCCATAGAGGTCTTTTGTTAGCTTGTATTCATGATTAGGAAAATCAGGATTTTCAAAACCAGGTGTTTGGCTAACAAAAAACTTCCTCTTGGATGTCACCATTGAGAAAGACACTTTTAACATCCATTTGATAAAGCTTAAAGTCCATTATACATGCATAAGCAAGTAGAATTCTAATGGCTTCTAACCTAGCTACAGAGGCATAGGTTTCATCAAAATCTATTCCCTCTTCTTGATTGTAACCCTTGGCCACTAATCTAGCTTTGTTTCTAGTGATGACTCCATTCTCAACTAATTTGTTCCGAAACACCCACCTTGTTCATATGATGTGCTTATTTTCTTGTTTAGGTACTAGATGCCACACCTTGTTTCTCTCAAATTGGTTTAACTCCTCTTGCATAGCAAGTATCCACTCACTATCTAGTAAGGCTTCCTTAATGTTCTTAGGTTCAATCTGAGATACAAAGGCTGTAAGGTTACAAAAATGTCTAAGGTTCTTTCTAGTTGCCACTCCTTTAGAGATGTCACCTATGATGTTATCTATGGAATGGTTTCTATTGAACTTCCACTCCCTAGGTAACTCGTCTACTCTAATAGGTTCAACACAGTCATTGTTGGTTGGAGGTGTAGTTTCCGTTGGTTCTATAGGTTCAGATTCTATAACTTCATCCAAAGAGGCATCAACAATAGGAGGAGTGTTGTTCAAGTTTTCTTTAAAAAGTTCATCAAACTTCACATGAACTGACTCTTCTATTGTTTTTGTTCTCTTGTTATATATTCTATAGGCTTTGCTAGTTTGGGAATAACCTAGAAAGATACCCTCATCTGCCTTGGGATCAAACTTACCTAGATGTTCTTTGCCATTGTTCAAAACAAAGCACTTACACCCAAAAACTCTAAAGTAGGAAATATTAGGCATTCTACCTTTGTACAATTCATAAGGAGTTTTCCTAAGGATTGGCCTAATCAAAACCCTGTTGACAACATGCATGGCAGTGTTAATCACATCAGCCCAGAAATACTTGGGAGTATTTGAGTTTTTTAGCATGGTCCTAGCCAACTCCTCTAAAGACCTATTTTTCCTCTCCACTACACCATTTTGTTGTGGTGTCCTAGGGGCTGAATACATGTGATGAATGCCATTCTGTTCACAGTAATTATCAAAAGCATCATTTTGGAATTCACCTCCATGATCGCGTTTGATAGACATTATTTTCTGACTTGTTTTGTTTTGTACTAAGTTTGCAAACTTTTTGAAAACAGATAAGGCATCACTTTTATGAGTCAGAAAATAAGTCCAAGTGAATCTAGAATAGTCATCAATTAACACGAAGCCATACAGGTTATCTCCAAAACTTCTCACTTGGGATGGTCCAAACAAATCCATGTGGATCAGTTGCAAAACCCTATTGGTTTTGACCATGTCTATTGGGGGAAAAGAAGACTTGACCAGCTTACTTCTCTCACAAGAATCACATAATCTATCCTTAGAAAACTTTCTATTGGGAAGACCTATGACTAATTGTTTACTAACAAGTCTATTCAAATGATCTATATGAATGTGTGCAACACGTTTATACCATAACCATGTCTCCTCAGCATTTGATAATAAGCAACAAACAGAATTAGCAGGCATAGCAGTTAAATCTAGCACGTAAATGTTATTAACTCTATCACCTACCAGTTTGATACTTTTATCATTTTTGTTCTCAATTATGCATGAAAGTGGTGAAAAGCTTACTTGAAAACCATTGTCACACAGCTGACTTATACTTAGAAGGTTATGTTTCAGCCCTTCCACGTATAAGACGTTTTTAATTATAGCAGTCGATTCATTGCCTATGTTACCTTCACCGCAGATCTTGCCGTTGTTGTTATCGCCATACTTTACAAATCCACCTTCTTTTAGGCTTAGGGACAGGAACATTGACTTGTCCCCTGTCATATGCTTTGAGCATCCACTATCAAGATACCATTGGTGCCTTGTGGATCTCAAGCATACCTGCAATAAAATCATAATTTCATTTTAGGTACTCAATGTAAATTGGGTCCTAGGGGGTCAGTTTCAACATTTTGTGTCTTGACCTTCCAAATCTGTTTACATCCTCTGTTGGCAAGTTTTTTTAATTTGCAATTGTAGACAAAATGTCCTTTTCTACAACAAAAATGGCAAGTGACAGCAGAGGATGCATATTGTTTTGGTTTGACAAAGACATTATGCATTTGACTAGATTTGCCAAATTTCTGGTTATGCTTAACATTACCATATCCTATGCCATGTTTAGTCCTATTCTGATTAGCATGCATATTCTGGTTAAATCCAAGTCCAGATTTTACATTGAGATGTCATTGGTTGCTAACATATTCATCATGCAGTTTATTAAATGTATCTTGCAGTTCATCAAAAGAAGGATTATATTGAGAACTTACCTCACTTTTTGATTCAGAATCTATGTTAGCCATAAGGCACATATTTGCTTCTTCAGTTTCGGAAGATGTAGAGGATTCTTCATTGTCATTCCATACAATATATGCCTTTCTGTTTTTCTGAGCATGTTCCTTGCCTTTAGCTTTGGAATTCCTATTTTTGTTCTGCAACTTGTAACAATCTGCCTTTATATGACCAGTTTTTCCACACTCATAGCATGTGATTGTTTTATTGTCATTGTTCTTCGAACTGGATTGTTTTCTGAATTTACTGTCTTTCTTTTTCAGAAATTTCTTAAACTTCTTGACAAGTAACCCAAGTTCAGGCTCCTCATCATCCTCACTGCTTGATTCATCTGAGCTGCTCTCATGTTCAGATTCAGAATGAGGTGTTTGGGCTTTCAATGACAATCCTTTTCGTTTCTTGTCAGTTTGCTCAGCTTCATTAAGTCTATGTAATTCCATTTCATGCTCCCTCAGCTTTCCAAACAATGTAGCTATTGTCATGCTTCCTAGATCCTTTGATTCTGCAATGGCAGTGATTTTTGGTTGCCATTCTCTAGTCAAACACCTCATCACCTTGCTAATTTGTTGATCATTAACAATCTCCTTGCCTAAGGCATTTAGGTTGTTGACTATGTGCGTAAACCGGGTCTGCATGTCGTTTACTGATTCTTCTTTCTTCATGCTAAATAGTTCATACTCGTGCATGAGAGTATTTATTTGAGCTCTCTTTACGTCTGTGGTTCCTTCATGCATCTGCTGAAGTGTGTCCCACATTTGTTTTGCTGTCTTGCAATTGGAGACTCTGAAGAATTCATCATGACTCAAGGCGGCAGTTATAATGTTCTTGGCTTTGCCATTGTACCCAACTTTCTTTTTGTCATCCTCAGACCAGTCACTTTTAGGTTTGAAGAACATTTTATCAGTTGGTTCATTCAATCGATTTACCAAGTCGATTGATGCCAAACTTATTTCAAAAGAAGTATATTAATGGATTGTGCTAATCGGTTGTGTATGTCCCAGACCAAGATTATTTTGAAACTTATTTTATTAAATCGATTTGCCTAATCGATTAGTGAAACATTGGCTTGGTTCTGTAACTCTCACAATCGATTGTGTTAATCGACTTCAACAATCCAAATAGCCTTTTGATTGGAACAATCGATTTGCCACATCGATTAGGCCACAAAACAGCATGCCACTGACTTGCACAATCATTTTCAATAAAATGGCCAATCGATGTGTCTAATCGATTTTGGGCAATCAGTTTAGACTTGTGATAAGAACAATCGATTTGCCAAATCGATTAGCCTGCAAAACAGCATGCTACTGACTTGCACACTTAATTTCCAATAAATGTGCAAATCGATTTGCCTAATCGATTGCTTGTTCACTAAATTCACATTTACATACAACCCTATTACAAAATCGATTTCACTAATCGATTTGTTTAATGAATCTTCAAACTTTTGTTGATTCCTTGAGTTCCAAGCTATTGTCTCAAGTTTGTAGGGTTGAGTTGTTGTTCCTGAAATTTTTCTCAATTCACAATGTCAGATTTATTTCATGATGTATGTTTGTCAATAATATCAAAAACGGACTTATGTCTAACAAAAAATTATAACAAAAATCTAGATTATGAAATTGGCAATTTAGGTCCAGTAAAATTCAGAATTGGTCTTTTCTTCCAACGCAAAAGTTATAGCTCAGGTTTTTATCTTTCCAACGCCTGCTCATATGTACCAATCCGATATCGAGAGCTCAAGTTATAATCTATAGAGCGAGAAAGAGTCAAAATACAAATAATAATATTAAAATGCAAATAATAAAATTATAACTCAAATTCGACCAAAAAGTTTAGAAACAAAGTAAAAATATTAAGCTAAGCTATAAAGACCTTTTAAAATACCAAACCAAAAAGCTAAAAATATGTGCCCAAATGCTATGATCACATATCATGAAAGAAATAAAACTGCCAATATATAGTACTTGATATTGGGCTTTAGGGTTTAGGGTTCAAAAACAAGTGACCCGCTAATTAAAATTATTACCAAAGTCTAGATTAAGAAATTTGCAATGTAGAGCCATTAAAGTTCGGAATTGGTCTTTTCGTCCAACACAAAAATTGTAGCTCAGGTTTTTATCTTTCCAACGCCTACTCATATACGCTAATCCAAAATCCAGAGTTCAAGCTATGACCTATAGAGTGAGAAAGAATCAAAATACAAATATTAAAATTAATATGCAAATAATAAAATTATAATTCAAATTCGACCCAAAAGTTTAGAAACAAGCTAAAATATTAATCTAAGTTATAAAGAGCTTTTAAAATACCAAACTAAAAAGCTAAAAACATGTGCCCAAATGCTATGATCACATATCATGAAAGCTAGCACTACCATTGGCTTTACAAGCCTCTACAATCTATATTTGAAACACATGCACATGATGATCAAAAGGTCTATATTCAGGTTGTAACAGGGACAAGGTTAGGGTGAGATAATCCTAAGGAGATTAGGGCTAAAAATCAAAGAGGATAAATGAGTCATGATTAAGAGAGAAAAACAACATTAAGAAGTAACTCAACAAAATATCTTTGACTTTTATTTTCACACTATCTTTTTTTTTTCTCTTTCTTCTAACAACCCTCAAATTTAAGCAAACAAGTTGAGCACTCCTATACTTATCTAAGGAAAGACTCATTTATCCCCCAAAATTTGGTCAATTCATTGTTTATCACTTTTAGGCTTGTAATGAGCTATATAACAAAGAATGGGATAATTAGGCTCAAAGGGGCTTAAACAAATGGGTTATTGAAGGGTAGGCTTATTTGGCTAATAGTTTAACAAGAAAAAAAATGCCTAGATCATTTCAATACATGCATGCGGACAAGAGTCAAGTCAAGTTCTAGCATAAATAGCAATCATGAGTGAGATAACACACAAGAAAAAAGGATAGAAAAATGTATTACATACATAATAAGGCACAAAAATCTCACAAAAGCTAATGACCTGTCACAAAAGATACACAATTTAGCATTATAATCCAATTTATTTTACCAAGAATGCAAAGATACTATCCAATCATACAAGTCCAAACAAACTCTCAACATTTAAAACCACAAAATCTGATGAAAAAGCAAGCAGTGGAATGTCCATTTTTTTTTATTTTTTTTATTTTTTTTATTTTATATTATTTTTTTTGTTTATTTTTATTTTTATTTTTAGAAATATAACAAATAAAATCATAAAAATAATAAAATCCTAAATAATAAAATCTTAAATATACCCCCACACTTAAATTACACATTGTCCTTAATGAAAGTAACAAATATAAAATAAGAGTGTGGAAATGGAGCTCCCAAGGAGAGGTCTTCTATAGTAGCATCTTCTAGCACAGAGCTCTCGTGGAATAGCTTGAGGTGTTGTCCATTTACTTTGAACACTTTCTCGCTGTTTACACTTCTTATTTCCACTGCACTAGGAGGGAAAATGTTAGTAACAACAAAATGGTCAATCCACTTCGATCCAACTTTTCCAGCCATAATTTTCAAATGGGAGTCGAACAATAAAAATCATATGCCAATGGAAAATTACTTCCTTGAAATCTTCTTATCATGAAAGTACTTATTTTTCTCCTTATAGATCCGAGAATTCTCATAAGCTTCAAGTCTAAGCTCTTCAAGTTGTTGCAATTGAAGCTTTCTCTCCAAACCTGCTTTCTCCATCTCAAGGTTACAACTCTTGACCGTCCAATAAGCACGGTTCTCTATTTTCACTAGGAGGTGACATGCCTTACCAAACACAAATAGATAAGGGGACATCCCTATTGGTTTTTTTTAGGCTGTTCTATGAGACTAAAGAGCTTCTTCAAGTCGGTGGCTCTAATCTTTCCTATTTTGCTACCCCATCTTTTCTAAGATCTGTTTGAATTCCCTGTTTGAGATTTTAGCTTGCCCATTAGTCTGGGGATGATAAGGTGTAGAAACTTGGTGCACGACCCCATACTTTCGAAGCAAAGCGTCCATGGTGCGGTTGCAAAAATGAGTACCTTGATCACTTATGATGGCTCGAGGTACTCCAAACCTGCACAAAAATACTTGATCTGATAAACCCTGCAACAAATTTAGAATCATTAGTCCTAGTAGGTATTGCTTCCACTCACTTCGAAACATAATCAACAACTAGTAAAATATTGACAAAACCAAAAGATACAAGAAAAAGGCCCATAAAGTCAATCCCCACACATCAATTACTTCATAGAAAAGCATAGGTTGTTAAGGTATCTCGCTCCTACGAGCGATTAATGTTCCCACTATTTGGCATTGTTCATAAGTTTTGTAAGTCTCAAAAGCATCTTTAAACAAAGTGGACCAAAAGAAACCCGAGTCTAAGACTTTTATTGTTGTCCTTTGAGGACCAAAATGTCCCCCAACTTTAGAGGCATGGCAAAAATGAAGAATGGATTGTGCCTCATAGTGGGAAACACATCACCTAATCACCTAGTCACTACAAAATTTCCACATATACGGATCATCCCACATAAAGTATTTGGCATCACTTTTAAGTTTCAGTATTTGTGTTCTGAATACATCTGCAGGAAAGACTTCAGCAACTAGATAATTAACTAAATCAGCAAACCAAGTGAGTTACCTCACACAACTGTAGCAGTTGCTCATCAGGGAAGACATCTTGAATGGGGATAGGGTACTCATCCATTTCTATCATGTTGAAAAGATCTGCCACCAAATTTTCAGTTCCACTCTTGTCTTTAATCTCTAAATCAAATTCTTGTAGTAACAATATCCATTGGATCAGTCTCGGTTTTACTTCTGGTTTCTTTAGCAAGAACTTCAAAGGTGCATGGTCAATAAAAACAACTACCTTCGAACCTAACAAATATGATCTAAACTTATCAAATGCAAATTAATAGCTAAAAGTTGTTTTTCAGTGGTAGTATATTTAGCTTGGGCAAAATCTAAAGTCCTAGAAGCATAATAAATAACATGGTCAGTCTTAACAACCTTTTGTGCAAGGACTGCTCCCACTGCATAGTTAAATGCATCACACATAATTTCAAAAGGGAGGGTCTTATTCAGTGGCTGAAATATGAGAGTAGAGGTTATTGTTGCCTTTAAGAAATCAAACATCGTCTTGCATTTATCATCAAAGGTGAAACAAACATTTTTTTGCAACAAATTTGACAGCGGAAGAGCTATCTTGCTGAAATCCTTGATAAAGCGCCTGTAAAAACTAATCATGCAGCGTTGGAAGGTGCCAGGAGAATTGCATAGGCCAAAGGGCATCCTCTTGTAGGCAAATGTGTTGAAAGGGCAAGTGAGTGTGGTCTTTTCTTGGTCCTCTAGTGCAATATCAATTTGAAAATAACCATAAAACTATCAAGAAAACAATAATGTGACTTACCAGCCAACCGTTCAAGCATATGATCAATGAATGGTAAAGGAAAATGATTTTTCTAGAGTCTTGTTTTAGTCTCCATTAATTGATGCATACCCTCCAGCTGTTCTGCACTCGTGTAGGGATAAGTTCATTATTTTCATTTTCTTAGGGACTACCTGCATCGTACTCACCCATTGACTATCGGATATGGGGTATATAATGTTTGTTTGCAAGAGCTTGGTCACTTCTTTTTTTATAACATCTAAAAATTAACGGGTTAAGTCGCCTTTGGGGCTGCTTGACTAATTTTACCCCATCCTACAGTAGTATCATATCCATACACATGGATGAGCTAATACCAGGAATATCAGCCAAGGTCCATCTGATTACCTTGTTGTGTTTTCTCAAAATCTGCAACAGCTTCTCTTCCTGTTCATCTTCAAGTTTGGCTAAAATAATCACAGGTAACTTGCCACTTCCTTCTAAATATGCATATTTCAAATTTTTAGGAAGTGGTTTAAGCTCTATAGTCGATGGTTGTTAAATGGATGGTACAACACTAGTGGCCGAAGCTAAATCTGTAAAATTATGTTAGTAGAAAGATCAATATTAGCACAATGGTCAACTTGTAAGGGAGTTTCGATCACATCACACACAGAGTATAATTTAGTATATGTACAAAATTCACAAGTATAAGTATCATTAAAACCACACAATGAAGGAAAATTAGTAGCAAACATATAAGGGTAAGTGTCATCAATCATCATATCAATGCAATGCAAAATCACAATGTTGAAAATTCCAACAATGTCCCTATTGCTAAAATTGAATGAAAAATTGAAACCCTATAAAATAAAATCCCAAAAATATAAAAACCCCACCGAAAATTTCTAAAAATCAAATAAAGGCAACGCAATTTTTTTTGGAATTTTTGGAGAATATGAAAAATTCAACAAAATTCAAAAAATGGTCTAAATGAAGGAATTTGGCGGATTTTGCCCGTCGTTTCTTGTATAAGTCTCTTATACGAGATTCCTATTCCTTGATTTTTTTTCTGATTTTCTGGCGAAATTTTGAAGCAATCTAAGACAGTCGCCTAAAAACACGGTTTCTTTCGGTTAATATTGTTATTAGAGAGTCCCTGGCAACAACGCCAATTTGATCCACTGTCGCACACGAGTCAAATACAATTATTAAAATGTAAATAGAGGTAATAACTCGAATCGTTTCATAAGGAATTTTGATTTAATAATAATAACCTAATTGAAAGTTGAAATTAAAAGGGGTTTTTTTAGATTTTTTATTTAACAGATGAGAAAAACGATTAATCCACTTATTCGAGTTTCAGACCTATCACAGATTCTATCAACGAGTTTAATTTCTAATTTGTGATTCTATTCTTATTTGACTATAGAATTGATCAAATAAGTGTAATCAATCCTATGTGAATTTGGTTTCTTTGATTGGATTAAGTATCACAATCATCAAAATATTACAATTAACGATCAAGCTTCGCAAAATTATAATTCAATTAAATAAGAAACTAAAACATAATTATGTCAAACAAATTTAATTGATCTTATTGAAATTCAATTTAATCAATCATAATATCAATATAATCAAATAAACAAGAATAGAATCATGAATCGAAATTGACAGTGTAACCTGAACCTCAAGGTGTTGATAAAACTCTAACTCGTGGATTAATCTTATAAAATTAGCCTTTCATGAAATTAAAATAAAAACTATTTATTTCTTGTAGCAATTTGAATCCTAATTTTCTAGTTGTAGAAAAGAAACAAAACTGTCAATATATAATACTCGATATTGAGCTTTAGGGTTTTGGGTTTAAAAAACAAGTGAGCTGCTATTTAAAATTATTACAAAAGTCTATATTACGAAATCTGCAATTAAGGCCCAGTAAAGTTCGGAATTGGTCTTTTCTTCCAACACATAAATTGTAGCTCTGATGTTTAGATTTCCAACGCTTGCCCATATACGCCAATTCAATATCCATTGCTCAAGTTATGGCCTACATAGTGAACAAGAGTCAAAATGCAAATAATAAAATTAAAATACAAACAAAAAAAAATTATAATTCAATTTTGACCCAAAGTTAGAAACAAGTTAAAAATATTATTCTATGTTATAAAGAGCTTTTAAAATATTAAACTAAAAAAGATAGAAACATGTGCCCAAATGCTATGATCAACTATGCTATAAGGTTGACAATACTTTAACATAATTTGTTTGAATAGTAGATGGTCAATGAAAGTATGATTCAATTGATGAATCAGGGGATTAAATCCTTACATAGTAATCATGTTGGTGTGAACTAGGATAAATTGGTTGTTTTGTTCTATTTTCTTTTTATCGTGTTTCCCGTTTTACACCTTGTTAGCTGAGCATTAATCATTTGATAAATTCAAATCATACTTAAGGAAACATGATATGAGCTTATGAAATGCAAAGACTACATCCAAAAGCATCTTCTCAATGGTGGAGGTGTAGATCAGCTGAGCATCAATCATGGTCCTGCTAGCATAGTAGATAAAGTGGAACACTTTCTTGTGCCTTTAACCCTTCACTGCCCCCACAACATAGTTACTTGCACCATACATTGTTGTTTGGACCAATGAACCCATAGATCGAAGTAGTGAGCATTCCTCCTGTCCTACCTCAAGCTACTTCATGGCTCTTTGAATATTGAAGGTGATGTGTCGGTCATTCACTCTCACAGTTAGCTCCCTTTTTTGTACATTCACAAGTGTCTTTAATATAGCAAGGAAATGCTTCCCTAGAATGATAGAAATATTCCCATTAGCTTCAAAATCAACGAAGATAAAGACCATTGGAAACATAAACTTATTAACCCTGACCAATACATCATTTATTATCCCTTAAAAGATAACAAATGGACCTGTCGTCGAATTACAAGTTAATTGTTGTGGGCCTTGCTTTACCTATTACAACTTGTTTGAAGACGAACTTGGGCAACATATTGATGTTCATTACTAGATAACGAAGTGCTTTTCCACAATAAATTTCACCAATAGAACATGAAATAGTGAAACTTCCAAGGTCGTGCATTTTTGCAGGAAGCTTTTGCTACAACATCATACTGAATTCCTTAGTCATGGCTACAATTTCAAACTCCCTAATTCTTCTTCTTTTGGTCATGATATCATTTATAAATTTTGGATAATATTCATATATTGAAAAGCCTCTATCAAATGAATGGTAATACTAAGTTGCATCAAAACATCAAGGAATTTATTGTATTATTTCTCCATTTTAGTTTTTCTATAGGAGAATGGAGGTGGTGGAACTTCAAGAACCAGCTTGGGCATATTTCCAAGTGCTAGTTCATGTTTTTGATTCTGCATTGTTTTTCTTTGAATTGTTGGTTCATCATTTTCTGGTTTTGCATGCACTCCATTGTTCTGCACTTTCTTATTATGAAGGTTCAATAAAAAAAAATGAAAGGGAGTTTAAATTGTGTTATTGTTTGTTAAAATAGTTTTTGAGTTTTAATTGTAACTTGGTGTTTAAAGAAATTTGGAAAGTAAAAGAGAAGAGAAGAGGAAGAAGAACACACAAGGAATTTTATACCAGTTCACCACCAACCTAGTTGGATACGTCCTGTACCTTCACCTGAAGGATTTCTTCCAGTAATTCAACTTGGATTACAAAAATCACATAACTCCACCCCAGTTAAGTATTGTCAACTTTGGCCAAATTTCAAGTGTTTGTATACTTCTTATTTAACTTTCAATGAATGGATATGTATGTGTCTAACACTTTCAACTACTTAGATAAATATTTGTTTGTACAAGTGCTTAATTATCAACTAATGAATGTTCCAAGTCCAAAATTTCTACAAAGTATTTAATGTTGTTCTTCAATTATGTCCAATTTTAGATTTTCTCAATTTTAGCAAAGTAATTTAAAGAAAATTGTTGTAAGATTTTTAGATTTCAATTCTAGTGTCGTTTCATGTCATCGTTCATATGTAGTTCTTGAATCAAAGAAGAATCCTTTTTATAATAATTTATGGGGCATATGTGTTGCTTCAGTGTTGAATTGAAACATTGTCTTATTTTAATTTTGTTCTATTCTAAATTGTTACTTTGAAAGGGTGCATTGTTGTGTTGTTTCATTTTTGACTATTACTGCATATTTTGAATTTTCGATGCTATTGTTAGTGATGAACCTTTTGCAAACCGTTTATACCATTTAAAAAATATTTAGCCAATATTTCCATTCCGTGCAGTTTGGTTGTTAATTAACTAGAAATTTTCTAGAATTCTTTTCAAATCTTTTTTTGAACTTTGGCATCTTACATAATCAGTATTAGAGGCAAAATTGTCAGTATCAAGATCAAAGACAACTTTTGCCTATTTCATATTCTGATATGGAATCCTCTAGATTTCATTAGAGTTAGATCTTCAAAGTCATATTCAACTTCCAGAATCATGACCTTTATCAAAGACATTGACTTTATTGGAGGTGTTGACTTTTTGTCAGAGGCATTGACAAACTTAGCGCTTCAGAGTTAAATATTAGAGTCAGTGCAATAGAGGCAACACAATCACGCATATTAGAGGTGTGGTTCCTCTGATTGTGTTGATTCCTCTTGTCGTGTTGCTTCTTATGATTTTGGTGCTTCCTTTTATTACAATGTTTTCCTCTAATTCTATTGTTTTCCTCTGATTATGTTGTATCACTTGATTTTTCCATATTCCTCTTATTTGTTCCTAGGTTTAAAATGTACTTATGTTTTCTATTTTTCTGCATAGTTAATTTAGAACATCAGTGCATTAAATTGTTTTCTAAAACAACCTTTGGTTATTAACAAAACTAGCAAGGAATTTTTCTACAAGGCCATCTTGGTTCCAACACATTATGCTTTAGAATAGTATTTGTAACACCCCGGCCATTCGGCGATACCGGTTGTGTTACCTCACGAGCTTCTCGCCCCCCCCCCCTTTCCTCAATTGGTAGTGGGATTGTGATGAGGCGGTACTTATCCCCTAGGTAACGGGATCGAATCCCACGGGAGGCAAATACTCGGCATGATTTCCAACTTGAGAAAAAGGGGGCGAGAAGCTCGTGAGGTAACACAGCCGGTATCGCCGAATGGCCGGGGTGTTACAGTAGCCCTTGTTAGTTCAAAAGTTGTTTTAGCTTCCATTCTCTAATTGATGTTTTGATGATAAGTGTATTTGCTAAGTCTGTAGATTTAGTTAGAAGACAGATTTGTATTAATGAGTATCTATTTTAAGATAACATAAATAATGAGTAAGTTAGATATAATACTCTAGGTGTTTCTAACACAAATAATATTATCACCTAATAAACAAATAATTATATTTACTAATAGAGCAAGTCATCATATAGCAATAAGCAGGATTGCAATATGGGAGCTTCAGTCTTAGTTAAAGTGTTAAAAGCAAAAAGGAATATAAGTATTTTCTATGGTAGCTATATCTTCTAGTGACTAGTCTAAGACAAAGGAAACCAATAATTTGCTCCTACTATACACTCTAAGTCTGGTGCATGCACCTCTGGTGGCTCTAATGATCGAAGCAATATTCTGATTCGGTTGCCTCTAGAGATACAAGCTATGGTTTGGCTACGTTGCCTCTGATGAATGCAATAAGAGTCTATTTGTCTGCCTCAGATGACTCCAAGCAAACATTTACATATCTTTTTTTTTTTTTGTGAAAGTGCATCCTTGCTTGATTCTTTTTTCCACACACATTTATCCCAATATTATAATGTATTGATTAATATTCTTCATTTCAGCAAAAAGACCCAAGTAGCCCAATCTCATTATTCCATCCATTATTCCTTACTCTTCATTCTCACTCCCACTAAAACCCTAAAATTTTCATTTATTCACTCTCCCTCTTACTACTCAACATTTAGAAAGATACCACCACCACCTCCGCTCACTTAACACCACCACTACCTTTGCCCACTCAACATTCAGAAATAAACCACCACCACCTCCATAAACCATCACCACCTCGACTCACTCAACATTCAGAAATAAACCACCACAACCTCCATTCTTTCTGTTTCAAAGAAGGACATAGGAATGAAACTTGTTTTGAGTACTATATTCCACCACCAGAAGATGAAGATCTATTGGTTATTGAAGCAAAAGGCGGTGAGTATTACATGAAAAAGATCAATTGGGAACAAATTCTACCTCCTCAAAATTCTATCCAAAGAATTAGATGACAGGGACTTTCACATCAAGGATGTTTTGGTTGAATTCATGAAATTTAACATGGTTTCAATTGAAAGATTTGAAAGTCAATGTGAGAAGTTATTTGAGCATGTGGTTGAGTTTGAAAAGATGGGGGAGAAGTTGAAGATTGATGATGACTTCATTGTTGTGGTAGATGAAGATAAGCAAGAGTAAAACATGAACAAGAAAAAGTAAAAGTTTGATGAGGTTATATATTCAATCTATGCCTTGTTCAACAATGTGCAATTGAAAACGGCATGGAAGCAACATAATTTTTTCTCAAGTTCATTGAATTTCTACCAAACAAAAAGAAAAGGATGATTGATTGTTGGAACCAAGTTGGTTTTCCTCTTGTGGTTTTGATGTTAACAAAGGTATTTTATGAGAACAAGAAAACCAAAGGAAACTACTATATGATGCGACGAGAGAAAGTCAACAGAGGAAGTGATCAAAAGATGAGATTTGAGAAACAAAAAACAATATGTGTATGCCTCTAACCATAAGCATTTAAAAGTAGCGTGCCTCTAATGTTTTCCTCTAAAGATTACCTCAAATTTTTGGGTCTGAAGACTTCCTTTCATCAATAAACCACCTTTGTTTGATGGAGAAAGATTTGAGTATTGGGAGGACAGTCTCATAAGCTTCTTTATTTTAGAAGATTCTGAACTTTGGGACTTGGTGGAAGATGGTTATATTGCTCAACCAAATACTAATGGTTTTGAAATTTCAAGAAAATAGATGGACGTTGAGCAAAAGAATGTGCAAGATGCATCCCAAGTCTAGAACACTCATGATAATGGCAATCACCTTTAATAAGTTCGACAAATGCGATGACAAAGAAACAACAAAGAGCATCTACGACAATCTGGTTCTGACTTATGAAGGAAGCAATCAAGTTCAAGAAGCAAAGGCCAACCACCTATTTCAAGAATTCTCTTATTAAACTATTGCCTCTACAAAATAACTCAATTGATTTCATGATTTGCATCTATCTCTAGACTACAATATTATGAATTTCTCATCTCAAGCATTCAAACTATTATTATTATCATTATCATCGTCATCGTCGTCGTCATCATCTCATTTTAGTTCTGGTTAAAAGAAAGTGAATGAGCATAAAACAGAGAAAAAAGAAACCTTTTCCTCTACTTTCTTCGTTGCTCTCTGTTGTCCATATTCCTTTTTCTCCAATGGAAATTGAAACCCTTCTACTTCATACCTCATTTCAGCACACCCCTACCCACTTTCACATAAGAAACTAAACTTCACTTTTCTCTTTTCTAAACCCTAGTCGCCGCCACTATCACCTTCTGGTCTTCCTCTAACGCATTCTGACCTCTATCAGGTACACCAACACCACTGTGTTAGAGTTGTTGTGCGGCCTCCATCGTCTTGTTTTTTTAAGGGAAAGTCTTCTTATTTGTTGTTTTCTCAATTTGTAATTCAAATTTGAAAAGCACCATTTTTATTTTTAAAAACCCTAACTCACTTTTTTCTCCCTTTGAAAAATCATATTGTCTTTGAGATAGATTGGTTTCTCTTTGTTCACTTTCATTTTGGCTCTAATTTTATTTTGTTGTTATTGTTTGACAATTATGGATTGGTGGAATTGATTATTGGTTTGGGATATAATATTTGTTGGGATTGATTCAAAGTGCAGGGATGACACATCGACACTAAATTTTTGTTGGAATAAATACTTAAAATTATCACAAGATTTCTACAGAAAACTTTTTTTTTTATAATTGACAGGAGTATCCTTGTAGCAATTTTAATTTCATCCATCTATCCTTCATTTGCACCCTTTTTAGTTGGTTAATTGAGGTTATACAGCTATGAACACTAGTGTTAAATGCCATAAAAAAGGTCTTTTTTTTCTTGTTCAATGATTAATTTTTATTATTCTTGTTTGCTATATTTAGATTAATTAGTTTTTTCTCTCTATATCATTCTTTGGATTGTGTGTCGGAAGAGATGACTAAATAAAATATACATAGTTCTGGTCTTGGAACACGGAAACTTATCTTGATGTTGTTGGTAATGTTGTAGTTGGAGTTAAGGTAGTTTATCATTTTCTAAATATTTTGTGTTTTAATTTCTTTATTTCTTTTGAGTTACTTTGTGCTCGTTTATATTTTGATTGAATTGCATCAATGATTTGTTCATTGTGCAAGTCAACTATTGACATATTGATTGTGCTCAATAAGTAGATTTTTGTGAGTTCTGTTTCATTGTTTACTTTTGTTTTTATTGTTTTGTGCACCAAAGTATCAATGAAGATGATGAAAATGATGATTAATTATTTCAAGATGACGATGATACAAATGACAAATTTGAAGAGAACGATTTAGATAATAAATATGAAGAAGACGCATTTAGATGATGATTTTATATTATAGTTTTTGGACGATGTTTTATTGTTAGACATGTACTTGATTTGACTAAAGTATCAAAACTTCAACAAACTATATTTGACTACAATTTGTGTTGAATTTCATTATATTTTTCTTGGTTTAGTTTTTATTTGGGTTATAATTGTTGTCATTAGAAAAATAAAAGAGAAGATTTAAAATTGAATGAGTTGTGTATATAATTAAATTGATTATATACACAAAATAATTTATTATTATAAAATACTATCAAAATGTCTAGTTTATGATTTGAATTAAAATAATAGAAAAACGAAAAATCACTTTACATAATATGAATACAATTTAAAACTCTGGCCTTTAAGCTCTAGCAACATTTTATCTTTGTTCTCATTGTATTGATCTAAGACAACATTTATTAATTGTTGTCAACTATGACAACAACAAAAAATGTTGCTTTAGGTGCTTTGAAAAATTGTTCCTTATTCTTATAGTTTAGGCAACATTTATAAATAATGTGCCCAAAAGTGCGAAAAAATATTGTCAAAGGTAATAGGCAGCGCTCGCATATGAGACACACGAAAAATGTTGCATATTCTCTTTGGCAACATTTTTTTGTGTTTTGGCAACATTTTTCAAATGTTGTTAAAAAGCAAAAATGTTGTAGTGGTACAAAGACCCAAAAAACCCTATAGACCCCCATGGGAATATCTCAATGGACACTTTCACCCTGTATTTAATTAAAAATCATTCAGTCAAATACAGTGTGAGAGTTATAGAGAATGAAAAGGAAAGTTCTAAAGAAAAGTATGAATGAAAAATTATTTTAGTAGAGGGTTATTAGAATTGATGTGAACCAATCAAAGTGTTTTCATACATTTGAACTGAAATGGAGTTCAATATGTAACATCCTCTCCATAATATTGTGTTAATTCAGAAACAAACTAGAACTGATGTAAATCAGCCCATTATTGGCAACAAATTTCTCACCCTTAAGAGATACATGAGAAGGTACAACAACACCCATTTGTCAACATTGTCAATTTGTTTTCCCCCCTCAAACCAATTTCCTTGACCTATTCCTTTCCTTTCACTAATTCAGAATATGGACTTACTGTATTTCTAGACAAGGAACCATTGGCTATTCCATTAACGGTTGTAGCAAGTCAACCCAATTAAATCTCCAAATTTTTGATTGTTACTCGTTGCTGCTTAATAATGGCCTTAGTTTTAGCCTTGTGAGAGTTTGTCTTAGCCATTTAAGAATTTTTCTTGACTAAGAATCCCTTCAATAATTCTTCCAATGATGATTCTTTTGTTATCTTGACCACGCCCTAGATTACTCCATGAAAAGTTTAAGTGATTTATCCACCCTTAATTATAGGTGCTTGAGTAAGGATTTTTTATGTTCCCGACATAATTTATAGAGATAGGATTATAAGGAAATTCTTCATAAAAATACCCTCCCTCACAATTTACGCACAGTACAACATTGGAAATGGCAAGTACCATTGTTATTGGTGTTGCAACAATGTTCTTAAACAAATTAGGCAATCTTACCATTTGTGTTGCAAGTGATGTACTCTCACCAACTTCATGTACTTCAACCATTTTCTTGGCTACATTAACCCTAGCAAAAGGTTATTGATATTTGTTTGCTCCTATGGTCTCCATAATCCTCACACATTCTTTATAAGGCTTGTTCAATAAAGCTCGTCCTGATGATTCATAAAGCATTAGCCTTATTGAGGGCCCCAAGCCATTATAAATGATTTTCATTTGGATGCAAACTAGTATCCCACGATGAGGAAACTTCCTAAGAAAATCCTTAAACATTTCCCAAGCCTCAAATACAATTTCATCTTCAGTTTCCCTAAAATAGGTGATTTCATTCCTCTTTTTAGCATTAAACATAAGGAAAATATTTCACCAATAATTTTTATGTCATATCCTACCATGTAGTTACTAAATTGGGCTCCCATGAGTTCAACTATGCATTGGCTCTATCCTTTAGGGCATGGATAAATAATCTCAATATAAAGCAATCATCAGGAACTCCAACAATCTTGAAATTGATTGCAACCTCCACATATTGTTACAAATGCAAATGGAGGTCCTTTGTAGTAGCTCCTCCAAATTGTCCAATGGCTTATAGCATGTTAAACTTCATTGGTTGGAATTCAAATTGTATCACTTCAATGTCATGTTGTGCCATACCTCATTGGCTTGAACTTCATTGACAACATAATCCCTGATTCATTTAGCCATGCCAATGACATCTAGTGGACCATTATATTTACGATATCCCATTTTTACAAGGGCGACTTGCTATTGCAAGTGATCTGCCAAGTCAAGATCAATAGTACTTCTTGTGTATCTCCTCTTCCTTTTGAAGAATGTTTCCCTCTAAGGCTTAGGTCTAAATTCAAGTGATGATATGGACATGGGCATACATTTTAAAGTATCTGGATTACAACACAAATCACCACACTATTAGTTAAAACAAACAAACAAACTATGTATTTAGAAAAACAATTTAAAATATCAACACCATTCAATATCCGACAATGGCGCCAAAAACTTATTGCGTTTGAAAAAGATGTGCAAGTGTACACAATCCAAAAAATGTAATAAATTATAAGTAAAGTATCGTCCACACAAGGCTTGATTACGCCACCTATTTCAATATTTTTCTAGACAAAAATTTATTGGTTATGAAAATAAAAAAGTACACATTTTTTGGTAACCATTTTGAGATGATTTGATGATTAAAAATGAAAATTAAAGAAAGAGACATTTGATCTAATTTCAGATGATAAAAGGTAGTTAAGGATTTAACTTTGTTATAATTATGCTTGCATGTGCTGGTAAGGTGTAGCATTCTTGCGACAAGGTTGACTTTAAGGGTTGTCCAACTCAGTTATCATGATAATCAGTGGGTTATTACAATCCCTGGGTTCAATACTACACATTATATCATGCTACACTTTATTTCAGCAAACCAACTTTCTTATATACTTAAATGTTATTCCTAATCATTTAACATTAATATCTTTTTAAAGCATATTAACTTAATCCATATTAAATCAAGCACTTTCCATCTTTATATTTTTCCAAGCTCAAAAGACTAGAAATAAAACCTAAGCAATCAATTTAAGTTTTAAAGATTGGATTTTTTTCAGAGGAAGCTAATCACAATTCAACATGCTAAAATGCAAACTTCATTAAAACCTCATTAATCCTTAACAAAAAAGAGTTTTAGCTCATATTGAGATTAAACATTAAAAAGTAAAAATGGTAAAATACCAAGGGAAAAAACTCAATATATTGAGTCTCAAAAAGGCCCAATATACTAAATCATATAAAGTTCACACAAAGTAAAATATAACTACCTAAAAATATAAGAATTTAATTTATATACATTATTAGTGTAAATAAGTTATACATTGACAATCAATTACAACTATTAGATCATTAGTAATGTTTGACCTTTGCTATAACCACTTATAAAGTCACACATAATTGGTCAAGATGTGCCGGTTGTGTAAAACTTTTTTTATTGTCATTGCATGAAAATGAAACTCAAAATATAATAGTATTGTAGTTCTATTTTGGTTCTTCTATTTTATCAAATCTATAATTTTGTTCCCCTGTTTTTTCCCTACAATTTCGGTCCCCTAATTTCAAAATTATCGACATTTACTCCCCTTCTTTATTTGAGTTAAAATTTTGTGATGTGTCAATCATTTAAGGGATGTGCACATATTGATATGAAAAATCGTTGAGACAAAATCCCAAATTAATGTTTTGATGATAATTAAACAAAATTTAATTAAGACTTATAATTATGATTCTAAATGTTTTGGTATTTAATATGTGTGTTTGAGTGTGTTTATCAAAGATATGTACCAAACATTTCAAATTAGACCACATTAAAAAGAACCAAGTTCATTTAGAGAAATGAAGAACGTTCTTGATATAATTCTGTAAAAAAAAAAAAAAAAAAGAACATTATCCACAACTCCAAAATAACAAGAACGATCAGATTCTTAAAGAAACGATTAGATCCATTATTTACAATTTGCTCCAGAATTTCACCAGAAATATACAAGGATCATTTTAGCATAAGAATCACTCCAAAGAACAAAGGCAAAGGCTATGCTTCATAATTTATAAAGCAAGATTGTTTTCCAAGTTGAGCAAGCATCAAATACAAAACTGACAGATTGGACTGAACACCTTAGTTGTACTTTTGAGCAGTCTACACACGTGATACAAAGCATGTGATCACTTCACACAAATGTCAAACAAAGCTTGAACCTCAAAGAAGAAACAACGATCATTCTTAGATTACAAGAACATTCATGCTTGATGGCTAATCTTATCCACTTACTAACACATGACAGCTGGATCATTCTCAATGGTCAAATGATCTGTCATAAACATTCTTGAAGTCTATAAAATAAGCCTCAAGATGAAGAATAGATTTGTGCTTCAAGTACAAAACAATACATCACTCATACAATCATATTCGAAATCTCTTGAACTTCTCAATCATTTCAAAGATTCAGTTTTATTCATAACTTAATATTATAATCAGTTTTACTGAGTTCTAAATCCTAGAATCTAATCTCAAACACAAGTTGAGCATACTTAGATTCTCCCAATCTCTTTAAATCTTCATTTTGTAACTCAAGACTATATTGTTGAAATAGTTTGAGTAATTTGTAGAAATCATTTTATGATTAAAAGGTAATGTGTAAAAATCCTTTCTGAAGATTAAAAGGTAACCTATGGAAATCATTTCTAGGTTGAAAAGTAATACATTGTAACAGATCAAAATTGATCTAGAAAAGCCCTGTGAAAACCAAGAACGATCTTGCTTTGAGCACTTAGTGGAAAATCTCGCAATTGCGAGGACTTGACGTAACCTGTGTTGAGTGAATCATAATATATCTTGTGTGATATCTCTTCCCTTATCTCTATTTACTTTTTATCTTCTAATCATATTTTATATAGATAAATTAAAATTGTGTGTTTTCACTAACCAATAACGTTTTTTGTTTATAACCAAGATCAATCTTGAGTTAAATATTTTGAGTTTTAACATAAATTTTATAAAAAGAATAATTACAATGCAAACATCCATTCTTTGCAGAGATTTTCAGAGATTTTCTACATTGAGTTTAGTTTTTTAGGAATAAGACACGTGAAAATTTATTATATATATTTCTGGGAATTTTATATATAATTGAGGAATAATTGTAGTCTTTATCTCAATATTTTAAATTAATTTAGTAGCGCATTAAATAAAGATTTGACTCTTTTATTTTGGTTAATATGCATTTTAGATTTTTATTTATTTATAATAATTGATTCTAGAATTATTTATTTTTTAATAATATATTAGTCTTATTGTGAGTAAGTTTAGCATGAATAATTTTTTGCATTTAAGATTCGATTTTTTATTATTTAAAATCGAATATATATAAATGATTATAATGTTTTAAAATATTATTACTTGGATTTTATACAATAATTTTTCATCATGCTTTTCAGTTATGCTAATTTTATTTGTCTTTGAGTTTGTAGACACACTGAGGGATGTCAATTATGGCTATTAAGCGGCCCCATAAATAGATTTGGCCCACATTGGTGGTTAGTGCCTTGTAAATTTAAGGTTTTTGTATTTAATTTAATAAATTAATTTGTCTTAGTAATTTTTGTAGAGTTGATTGAAATGACAAGTTGGTTCTCACAAGGATATTATTGTTCTTTCTCTTAATCAAGTTAATAAAATTACTTATGAAGACTAAACTCAACACTCTCAAAAAATAGAGTATTAAGTATTTCAAATGATTAATTATAAAGAGAAATTTTGTCGGGTATTTTTGAAAGACTCTATTACAACAATTATGACACTTGTTGCTCATTATAATTTTTGGAACTACATAAGATGAATGTCAATAGGGTGTTTCTAAATTAATGACAATGCTTATAAAATAATATGGTGCAATCAAAAGAAACCTTATGTAAATACGCAAAAATTAAATGATTTGCAAATTGATGTAATTCAGCTATATATTAACAAATAAGTCTCATTATCACATAGTTTCATAAGGTAATTATCTCATTTAATTTTCAGATGACAGCTGCAAATTATAAGGTCAGTGAGAGTAAGTTTATATTTCTAACATGATTTATCGGATTTACTATATTTATTTAGCAGTGATATATGTTTGTTGCGTGAAACTGACATATCTCAAACAGATGTTTAGCAATGAAAGATCTTGTAACGTCTCTATTGTATCTGCCATTGTGATACTTAAAGATTATTTTCGTGATATCCTTGGATTATCACAAAAATGCTATATCAATAAAATTGTAGATATATTTGACGCCAAAGACATTATATTATGAGATATCTCAATCACTAAAGGAGACTATTTTAGTCTCAATTTTTGCCTCAGAAAATATAGAGATTCACAAACTTAAGTATTTTTCTATGCTATAGTTGTGGAAAGTCTTAAGAATGAACCTATTATATACATTCGAAAATAAACTTATATAATAAGATTATTTGGCGGATAATTGAGCAATTCATGTTTTAATATTGGCAAATACAACCATAAAGATAGTTAAAGAGAACAATAGAGTGAATGCTCACAAATTAGAGATTTTACAATTTTGAAGATCATCAATATGACCCACTGTGATAATTTTGATGTCTATGTAAAGTAGACACCTTATCTCAAGAACATAGAAAAACTCATACAATTTTAGGTCAATTTGGTTATGAAATTTTTTAATACAAAAAGTAAAAATTATTATGCCATTGTGAATTTGAAGTAGTATTTATTATTTCCTAATAGTGAAGAGTATCATAAATCCTCAATCATCTAGAGAATTCATGAGAATTTTCAACAATCCAACTAATCAACTACCCATTTGAACATTAATTCATACCCAAAAGAAAAGCAATGTGAAACAACCATAGTTCACGAAAAACGTAATAACTAGACTCAAATATTTTTACTTTACAGATCCAGAATCTGTCTTCTTCCAAAACTTAATCTGAACATATCTTTGTTCAAGCATTTTCTTAACTTCTTCAATTGGTAAACCTTTGGTCTCTGGCACAAAAACAATGACAAAGAAAATGGCAATAATAGCAACAATACCAAATAACATGAAAGTCCATGCTGGTCCAATTGCTTCAGTCAAAGACAAAAAGGATTGTGAAACAACAAGATTTGAAACCCAAACTGTTGTCGATGCTATACCTCCACAAATTCCTCTGTATCTTAATGGATATATTTCAGAGTTTAAAACCCATGGGTGAATGAATTTCAGTCTCACGAAAAACAACAGTCAAAAGAGCCAAAGAGAGAACAACACCAGTTAAACTTATTAAAGCAAGTTTTTTTCTACCAGTCTTGTCAATGAAATATATGCTCAAAATTGAACCAAATGCATTAAGACCAGAAGTTATGAGTGATAGAAGAAGTGCTGTTCTGTTTGATGCAAAACCAGCTAATTGAACAATTGAGGGACTATAGTACATCACTGTGTTAATGCCAACAAATTGTTGGAAAAATGCTAGTCCACAACCTGCATATAAACCTCTTCTAACTGTTGTTGTCTTTAGAAGCTGCATCATGCTTATTTTCTCTGTTTCCTTAAGTTCCATTTCAACTGATTCCTTTAATGCTTGGATTTCATTGTCATAGTCCTCAACTTCATATATCTTTTTTAGAATTAGTTTTGCTTCTTCCTCCTTGCCCTAGTGAAAACAAAACAAAACCACCATGCTTGATCAGTCCGGAATTTGATTCCTATTTGCACGATCTCAATTTTACTTTACACTTTCATTAATCAGCAGATCGTCTGATTTTGATCATATGATCTAGTTATCGTAGTATTATTGAATAATGATGATGAACTAACCTTTCGGTATAACCAACGAGGCGATTCGGGTAGTGACAACATTAGTACAATTTGTATAGCAGCAGGTGCAGCTGCTACCCCTAACATCCACCTCCATGTTCCTGGTGTCTGAATGAAAAGACATGCTCAAATTAATTCAGAACTTAAAACATAAAAATAATGCATGAAATTCATACTAGATTAAAGGATTTCGGTATCCAATATTTTACAGACTGTCTGTCAGTGCATATCAATTAAATCTATATAGTTAGTTGTGTCACCTTAGTAAAGGCCAAGTTGATGAGATAGGAAAGGAATTGTCCACCAGTGATGAGAAAACTATTGAGACTAACAAGAGCACCTCGAACTCTAGTTGGAGAAGCTTCAGAAATGTACAGAGGAGAAGCCATTGAAGCCATACCAACACCAAGACCAACAAGTACTCTACCAACAAGAAGAGTAGCTGGATTTCGAGCAGCAGCCATTATAATTGCCCCTATTAAAAAGAGGACATCTGCAACTATTATGGCTACTTTCCTTCCAAATTTATCATTCATCCATCCTCCAACTGCAGCACCTATGATTGCTCCAGCTATTGCTGTACTCACTATTGCTTCCTGTTAAATTTTTTTCATCATCATCATCATATATTCACAATTTACACAATATGCATTGATATTTTTTTATATATAATTATAACATTCTTGCAAGAAAGATTCGCAAAAGTAACAATTCTAATGAGCGTGAGACTTTGTTTTTTCAGTTTGGCACAAAAAATTCCAGGACCGAACCCGACTAATAACTGATCCGAACTGATATCCACTGAAGAATCAATTTAGTACATAAGGTGAGTCGCGAGTTATCTCTTTGTATCCAGGTTTTTTCTATATACAAGAGTCAGAAATAGAACACCTAACTAAAGAACTCAATTATTACTTGAAATTAAATTAAGATAATGTATAAGTAATTTTTCTTTTTTTTAGTCAAACATTCTATAAATGTAGATCTATCATAAATTTGAATTTGTTTAAGGATCACAGTTTTATTTTGGTTTCATTTTTTAAGAAAAGGAAAATTGAAACAAAAGTCAAACGTATATTGCATAAAGGGGTTATTATATTCTATAGTTGTCTTAGAGATTTGATTGCATCCTTCTTGTATACCATCAATTGAGTAACACTGCAACGCAGCACTGATGCAAGTACCTGCACCACGACGAAAAAGAAGATGCAGATGAGCCACAGCGGAACTCGATGGAAGTTGCTGTAGTCAGCATTCTTCAATACCAGGGTAGGAAGTATGGACACAGATGGTTCCAACACCATGGGATAATCTGCAGATGACAACAAGTTTTGATTCTGGAATGAGAAAAAGAAATGGGCAGAGTAAAGAGGATTATATGCAATTACAGAAGACCAATAACAAAAACATCTTCTAAAATATATTAGTAACATAGTAAAGATTAATATCACTGAAAATGCAAATATAAACAAGTAACACACAAATATACTTGAAGCATTATATTGTGAGGACTTTCCATCATGAACACATTATCAAACAGAAAGGAAAGAAAAAGAAAATAACAGTTCAGTTACAATTTACAATCACTATTTTAATGAAATGCATACATAGTCTCTACTATTAAACTAAATAAATCTTATGTTTTACAACTTTGTTGCTGTCCTTGGTACATACTCTGATGAAAAAGCTGTGAAATTTTTTGATGAATTCACACCATTTACTTGAATTTTTTTCAGAAGGTAATGTATATCTAATCAAATCAGTGAAGTGTTTGAAAGATTTACAATTTGGTCATCTACCATTTTTAGCTTAACTTTTGAGGATATTAATCTTCAAAGTAATTAAAAGCAAGCTTGATAAAACTAACACATTTTTCATTGTCGCTTCCATAATCTAATAACACCCTTTTGTGTAATTCCTTTAAAACAAACATAGGAGTTTGATTTTCAAGCGGCAATAAATCCCTTAGTGTGATTATGTAAATCCATGATGTAGTAAACATGTAATCATTTTTCTGTTCAGATTCACTAGATTTTCTCAAAAATAGCTTCATGAAAACTGAATCTAACAAAATATTTTCCAAAAACTTGTCAAACATCGAATAACAGTTAATATTTTTTTGGTTTTCTTCAAGAAAAACCTTAAATTGTACAAAAGACAAAGTCTGTTTGTTTGATAAACGTTTACAAAATGCATTAAGGTACCTTTGTTTCTTGGTCGGAACGGAGGACTCGGACGAACGGAGGACTCGACGAACGGAAGAAAGAGGACTGAGTGGTGAGAGGAAGAACTGTGGTCGCCGCGTTGATTCTAGGGTTAACGTATGATTCTAGGCTAAATGGCACGCTCCTTTATATCTATTTTTACTGGTGATGACGAACGGATGAAGGACTGAGTGGTGACGAACTGAGGAAGACTGAGTGGTCGCCAAGTTGAGTCTAGGGTTACCGTATGAGGTATGAAGGACACTCTCCTTTATATAAGAGTCTGGATTTGATTCAATTAAAGGGTTCAAGGTGGTAAATTAAAATGAACCCTATCATGTACGAGGGACTAGTCTTCACGTGAATGTCTAAAATTTAAAAGAGAAATTTGTCCTTATTCAAATTTTAGTGGAATACTTTTATAAATTTTTTTCACTTTTAATCTTCTTTTTGCCAAAATTGAAAGAAATATCCGTTTGTTTATGTATGATGAAGTGGTCCTCGTTTTTCTAAGGAGAAATAAGGAAATTTTTTTAATTTATTATTTTACAAATGAAGTGATTCTTATTTTTAAAAGGAATAATGAAGAATTTGAGAGGTATAGGTTGAACGTAAGGTGGCATTTAGCCTATTAATACTTCAAATTCATCATCTATTTTGTTTGTTTTTTAAATGAAGTGGTCCTCATTTTTCTAAGGAGAAATAAAGAATATTCTTTCATTTATTATTTTATCTATGCCCCACTTGACAAATTAAGTTATTCTCATTGTTGTAAGGAGGAATAAGGAAGATTTTGGGAGAAAGAGGTTGAACCTATTGTGTAAGCTGGTATTTAGCACGGGGAAGGAAAATAATTTTCAACAGTAAACAAATATCATTTTTACCTTCAACTGCCAGTTGTAACATTTTTTTATTATTATTAACTACTAAATATATTAGATTACTTTATACAACTACACCTCTCATTCCACACATTATAACTTCAACGCCTTTCACTCTTGTCATATTAAAAAATATATATTATTGTACATTATAAAAAAAAATTAATGTTTCACTTATAAATTAAAAAAAGTTAAAATTGAATATTTGATCTTTTACTTTATTTGATTATAACACTTATTTAATTATAACATTAGGTCCTTTATTTTTTATCTTTTAAATTTAATACAAGTTCAACTTTTTTAAATTAAAATTTGATCCTCTAATTACATCACCATCAAACTCAACAAATATATATATATATATATATATATAAGGGAATGCACACAAAACCAGTGGCGGATCTTGCACAAAATATTAAGGGAGCCGTTGAGCGATAAGTATTAACTAAAATATTATAATTGAAATTTTTAAAAGTTTTATAATTTTTTGTAATACAATTTACACAAGTTTTTAGAATTTCACACAATTTAATCAAATAAAATATATCTATTTTATGATTTTCGTCTTTGTCGAAAATTTTCTTCTTGGAAAATATATCAATTTTCTTATGTTTAAATATTGTGTCACTTCTAAAAAATACATAAATAAATTCACAATTAAAAAATAGTATCTCATTATATTATATATCAATTGTTAATATTATATTATATATCAATTGTTAACATGTAAAAATTTGTTAATAGGTAGTAGTTGAGTTGTTAACTAAAAGTGTTACAATTTGTTTGTTCTAGCTTATCATTAGATATTAAATAATTTGTCTAGATATCGTTATATTAATTTTATTATATTTTATTAGTACAAATTTTAAGAGAGAGAACAAATTGAATAGACATAAGAGAGGTACATGCGTGGAGAGGGGATATGCGAAATGTTGTTTTTCAAAACATAAATGTTAGAAAATAAACATAAAGGTTAGAAGATGTTTTAATAATTTATCACTATTATTTTGATAACCTATATAAAAAATTATAATTTTAAAAAATATAGGGGATGCAGTGTTTCTCAAAACAAACAAAAATTACAAAATATTTTAATAATTTATAACTGTTATTTTTGATAATTTATATAAAAAAATAATTTTAAAAAATATAGAGGGTGCCGTGGCACCTGCCCGCTCCCAAGAAGATCCGCCACTGCACAAAACTACATATTCATATTGAAATTACCCGTTGATTAATATTCGATACCTTTATTTTCAATTGTTTTTATCATGATAGTTATTTACATACAAAATATGTTGATGTGATGTAGTTTGTCTTGTTCTTTAAATTATTTTGATTCCATTGGTCATCTACTTACAAGTACATGCTTAATATTATTATATTTCAATATCAGTCAAAAAACATAATAAATAAATAAGTCAATGTTATTGTTAAGATCGAAATAATATAAATTTTTGAGAGAATTAAAAATAATTATTTTAAATTAAACACTCATTTAGTCCCTAAAAATGAAAAGTAGTTTCTAAAAACATATATTTTAAAATTCTTTAATCAATACTTTGTTAATCACTTTAACTTTTGTCGCTAAATATCTTTTATAATTGTGTTAGTTTTAATGACATATATCATATTCACTAATATGTTAAATTTGTTTTACCAAGACCAAAATAACATTAAAAAAAACATTTTCATTTTTTAAAAAAGAATGAACTATTAATTTTACTCTACCATTTTTTACACAGTAGAAAAAGTAGAACAATCAAACATCTGAATTCTTGTTTTCACTTCATTCAAACTTTTTAATTTTTGTCTTCATTTCTAAACTTTTAGTAAATAATGTATTTAATTTTAAGAAGACATCCTAAATACAAATTTCTTATAGTATTTTGATGAAAAAGTTGTGAAATTTTTTTTATGGACTCACACCATTTACTTGAATTTTTCAAAAGGGAAGTATATCTAATCAAATCAGTGAAGTGCTTGTAAGATTTACAATTTCGGGTCATCTACCATTTTTAATTAACTTTTGAGGATAATTTATCTGTTCAGATTCATTACATTTTCTCAAAAATAGCTCCATAATGAAAAATGAATCTAACAAAATATTATCCAAAAACTTGTCAAACTTACAAACATCTAGCTTGGAATAACAGTTAACAATATTTTATTGGTTTTCTTCAAGAAAAACCTTAAATTGTGCAAAAGACAAAGCTTGTTTATTAGCTATTAAATATATTTTATTTTTTACCTTCAATTGCCGGTTATAACATATTTTATTTTTTTATTAACTACTAAATATATTAGATGGCTTTATACTACTACACCTCTCATTCTACACATTATAACTTCTACAGCTCTCATTCCACACATTATAACTTCTACGTCTCTCACTCTAGTCATATTAAAATATATATATAT
>JBBPBT010000474.1:1853531-1865974 GCA_037974875.1 Cicer bijugum
AATGAATTTTTGCAAGCATATTTACATCAATATAAAAGTTCTACAAAAAATGAGTTTAAAATTCAATTTCTAAGTCTATATTTTTTTACTTTTATTTAGATTGTTTACATTTAAAAAATTCATATTTAATTTATCTCAAGTTATGAAATTCTAAAGTTTTGTGGAGGAGCTTTTTATAGTATTCTAAACATGCTTGCAAAAAATCATTCAACAATTTTGAAGTTAAAAGACAATTGAACATGTTTTACTTCAACAAAAACTAAAATTGTTTGCCGGATATTTTTATATGGACTAAAATTGAAATGTTATATTTATAGAGACTAAAAATATATTTAATTCTTGAATATATTATTTTAATATTTGATGAGATAGATTAATATTAATCTAGTTATATTTTGCTATGTCAATATATTTAATGTTATGTCATTTAAAAATATGCCACGTCTATACTTTTCACTACGCCAAAAATTATCTTTTACAGCGCTTTTTTTAAGCCTTCTACAGCGCTTTTTCAAAAAGAAAAAGCGTTGTGGATTCGAGCGCTGTAAAAGATATAACAGCGCTTCTAAAAAAGCGCTGTAAAAGGCAAATTTTATAACGCGCGCGTTTTATGCACCTTTTACATCGCTTGTTACAAAGAGCGCTGTAAAAGGCATACCCATAATTCATATTTGGTATGCCTTTTACAACGCTTTTTATAGAAAGCGCTGTTAAAGGTGTTATTATTATTTTTTTTAAACCCTGTATATATTTTAAAAGCGCTTTTTAGCTTTTTATGGCATGTTTTTTTTATAAAGCGCTGTCTTTTATCTTTTTATCCAAAATTAGTTTGAACCAGTTCACACAACACAACACAACCATAATCAGTAATTTACAACATATTCATATGCATGTATATAACTCTGTAACACAACCAGAACCAGAAACAGAACCAGAACCAGAATCAGTTAAAACATAATCAGTTCACACAATATGATACATATACCCTGTAACAGAGTAATTTACAACATAAGTAACTAAATATACATTGAACCTAATTTACAACATATTCATATGCATGTTTATATACTGTCCTATGATCATATACATATAATAACTATGCACCATATAATATTCAGATCCCTTGCCCAGCAGCATGCTATTTCCCAGAAAATCATATAATTTTCATTTCAAGCACATACTCACACCATTCCTCCATTAATTTCATCAGATCTTGCTGAGAATATGATGGACTGGAATTTTCAAAGTACTGCAATATAAAAATTGAACATATTATATTAAGTTAGTATCAAATATATAGATAATTTATATATGAAAATCATATAATCAAAATACCGTACCGTTTCTGGGATAATAGTTTTATTCTTGTCAACAATCTCCTTCATGAATCTCAATACATAGTACCCACAGTCGATGTTGTTTGTTTGACGAAGGCACTTTATTGGGATCCATGTAATATTATTAGACTTTTGGTTCAACATTGTCGCACCTCTTTGAGCTCGAAAAACTTTTAATTCACTATCGAATGAATAAATGTAATTATTTAAGCATGAACAAACACTTATTTATATATATGTGTAACAAAAATAAATGAATATTACTTACGTGTCGAACATAGTCTTTATTTCGGAGTGTTTGTTGTAATCGCCATGCACGGGATCCAAATAGTATATAACTTCAGAGAACGCATTGATTGCAAATAGCACCCAATGTGCCCTACAACAAAAAAAAATTAGTTAAGCAATTTTGTTTATACACAACTAATTAATTAAATTCTCATCAATTAAAAAGATAAAATTACGTACCCTGAATTATATGGTGCGAAGAACAATTTATCCTTTTCTTTATTTCCTAAAAACATATCTATAATGTATTTCCTTACATTATCTGGATCGAGTTTCCACATGGACATCTTATGCGGAGACAAGAATGAGTATTTATTTGACAATTTCCTCGTGCACACGACCTTCTCATGCAAAAACCTTCAATGAAAATTTTAAACTAGATTAATTACCAATACATTTAATTAATTACCAATAAATGCAATTAAAAGTATTTTTTACCTTATGTTCAAGCACATTACAGTAGCACTAAGCTCCTTATGTTTGAGAAGTTCGTATACGTGCTCCTTTTCGAGCAATTCCTCATACTCATCTCCGAATATATCTTTATTCATGTGTATCATGCGCGAATCGTCGCTGTTGCACAGGTTCTTTTTTACTAAGATGTGAAGACACGCCCCATATTTACCAAGGCGTGGCTGACTTATTTTAGGAGCAGCAGCAGCAGCGACTGATTTCCCCCGATCCAGTTTTTTTCTTGCTGCAAGTTTGGTAGCTTTATTGGCCTCCGGCCTTTGTAATTTGGCAGCTCTATTAACCTCCAATTTTGGAGGTTTGCTGCTTTTTTTTGGATGTGCGGGTGGTTTATTTATTTGGACCTACAAAAATGAGGTTAAATGTTAGTTTATTGAACCTGAAAAAATTGACAAAACTTATGCAATAAATGTGACAAACCTTTTCGGGAGACGTAACTGATTCGTTTCTGGGAGGGCTTTTAACGAGGGCAACAAGGTTCGTGGCTCATGCCACGTAACTACCAATAGCTTCGCCCAATGTCTGCATATCTCCATCGTTGTCCGGTATCGACAACGGTGCAGTTGGTTCGAAAGCAACAGTAGGCGATACTTTGACATGGCCCGCAGGGATCGGAGTATTGTGCAATACTTCTCCCAAAGTATTGTACAATTTTCCTTTTCCCACCTTCCGATGAGTGGGCGAGGACAAGTATAGGAAACATGAAGTGACACCCTAAATCAATAGTTAAAACATAAGTACAGTTAATATATAATATTGTTTAATGTATAAGTAATTACATAAGCAAGTAAGTAATTAATTACCTCGGGAATAATTTTCAAACTGACGTTGCAACTCCCGCTTTCACTCTCCATTTGTATTTCACGTTGGAGTTGATCCAGAAGTTGCTTGTCTTTATTCGTATTCACTAAGAGTGCCACTTGCTCAGATAGGATTCTGAGCTTCTCTAATACTTCTTCGTTAGAAGGTTTTTGGCGCTTCTCTTGAGGAAAAAAGTTTCTGGGAGTTACGCCAAATCCCTTCCCCCTAACTCGACCGGAATATTCAGGAACATTAAAAACTTTGCCCAGAATGTCCCTGCAACTAGCCTTGTTGCCCTCTTCATTTTCAGAACTTTGTTCGATGGTCTCCTAAAATACATGTAACATTTAAATAGTTAAGTTCATTAGCATTTTTAAAATACAATATTAAAAAGTATTCAAGTGATAAATACAATATTGAAAAATATTAAAGTCATAATATACTTACACAAAGTTCTATTACTTTTTGGACATTTTCGTTATCAACCACTCCATCCTTATTTACACGAGCTTCCTTCCACAAGATATGACGACCCAACGGTTGATCGGATTGGGTCTCTTGTCGCTATTCGTTAAAACAAAATATTAGTTAGAAACTATAGTTTATAATACAAATTCCCTCATTATTGACGTTACATTGACTTACAAGATTTTGGTCTAGACGTGCATATCCCATACATGATCTTCTGTATGGGTGCGTCGGATTGCTTGCCCTCTCGCGATTTGCCTTACTAATATTCTATATAAAAAAATAGCAATTATGTAAAAATTTAAAATAAGCTACGAATATGAATAATAAAACACACAAATGCTAATAAATTAATCACTTACGACAAACGCGGGGTCAGAACGTTTGGAAACAAATGCTTTCCATTCATCATTTGATATATAATGTTGATATATTTTTGGAGGTTCAGCAGTTGTGTTTCCTTCTCTATCTTTTAGATAGAAATTTGAGAGATGCGATCTAAATCCCCGATGGATTTTCCCAGCAACTCTCAAAATGTAACTCTTTCGTCCCTCATCAAGGACAAAAGTCGTCTGCAATGAAAAAAATTATAAGTAAAGTATTTCAATGAAAATATTTATAAATGACAAAAGATTGGATCAAAAAATTTACTTGAATATCATTCCATATTATATCTTTGGCATCTTTCAACGCCTTATCTCTCCAATCGTCAATCGTAATTGGAATATTTTGTCGAACAACAGCCCCAATGTAACTTACAAACATTGCGCTGTTGGGGTCAATTGGCTGACCACTCTCATTCCACCCAACCTAATAAACTCATATAGTAAGTACATGCTATTAAAAAAAGCTAAAAAAATACACAGCAAATAGAGTATAGTATAGTATAACCTCAAACTTGGTGTCATTGCTCCTTGCTTTAATCACCTTTTGCATTATAGTTGCACCACGTTTGACTTCATTTTCATAAGCCTTAGAGGTGCCAACTTCTTCATTTTGACATTCTATTTCTTTGTTTGTATCCATTTAACTACAACAAGTTCAACATGCAGTTTAGTATAACATCAACAAGCTCAACATGCATCATGCATTATTCTAAACAAGCTCAACATGTATCAGTATATATATTTTAAACAAGCTCAACATGCATTTTAATCATTACAAAAAATAAATAACATCAATACCTGAATAATGGTTCGAAGAAAGATGAAATGCGAAGAAAAGAGCGAACACAGAAATTTCACAGCAATAAGGTTCACAGAAAAACATTTTGAAGAAATATGTAATGAGGGTTAAGTATTTCAATGAAAATATACCGTTCGAAATGATCTTGGATGGAAATAATGTCGAAATGAAGGAGATGATCGTGGAAATACAGTTCGTAATGGACAGGATTATAGGGTTTGCAAAAGAAGAGAAGAGCGATGAAGGAGATGATAGTGTAGTTTACGTAATGAAGAGGAAACTGAAGAGGTTACTGTTATATATATAACCCTTTTACAACGCTTTTTTATAACCCTTTTACAGCGCTTTTGCAAAGAGCGCTCTAAAAGGCCTAAACCTTTTACAGCGCTTGTTACAAAAGCGCTCTAAAAGGCGTCTTTATTTAATTTTTTAAAAGGATCTTTTACAGCGCTTTTCCCAACAAGCGCTGTAAAAGACCTCATTGTTTTAGTATGTTAAATAATGTTTTTTTTAAAAGCCTTTTACAGGCATTTGTACACATAAGCGCTGTAAAAGGACTCTTTACTTTTATTTTTAAAAGTGTCTTTTACAACGCTTATTAGAACAAGCGTTGTAAAAGGACTCTTTATTTTTATGTTATATGAATGTTTTTTTAAAGCCTTTTACAGCGCTTGTTCAAACAAGCGCTGTAAAAGGCTTATTGTTTTTTTATGTTATTTTTGTTTTTTGTTATGTTATTTTTTAAACAAGCTCTATAATTGGTCTCGTCAAACTCCACCTCAACACCCTTCCTCTTCCTCTTCACCAAAATCTCTTCCTCTTCACCAAACTCCACCTCAAAGTCCTTTTATACATCTTCTTCGCAAACATCAAAGCTTACTCTTTCACAATTCAATCTCCACCTCAACACCATTTTTATCAAAGCTTAAATCGTAACTTGATCTTCAGGTTCATTGCCATGTTGCGAAAATGGGTTTGTTAACAATGTGTCTAATGTTTTTGTTAACAATGGGTCTGATGTTTTTGTTAACAATGTGTTTTTGGGGATTCTCATGATGCGTACAAGGTGTTTGAAGAAAATCCTGTTAGAGAAAGTCATGTTAGGTATCTGATGAATATTATTTTTAAAGTCTTTTACTGCGCTTATTCAAATAAGCGTTTTAAAAGGTCTCTTTATTTTAAAAAATCCTCATGACTAACAAAAAGACTATGCCATAATTTTTAAAAGGTCTGTTTATTTTATTTATCAAAGAGTCTTTTACAGCGCTTTTTCCAATAAGCGCTGTAAAAGGTCTCCATCAGACACCAATTATTGTTGAATACATTAAAGTTCTCCAACAGACACCACTTGGAAGGCCTCGGTTTGAATTTGAATTAAGTGAACTTCGTAAATGTAAGCGCTTTTAAATTACAAGAGTCTTTTACAGCGCTTTATATTGTAAGCGCTGTAAAATGTATCTTTATTTAATTTTTAAAAGGACCTTTTCAAGCACTTGTTAAGACGAGTGCTGTAAAATGTCTCTTTATTTTATTTTTAAAAGGACCTTGTACAGCGCTTTTTTTAAAAAGCGTTGTAAAAGGCCTCAGTATGTTATTTTTGTGTTCGTCCAAATTTACATAAACATGCACTTCACCAAAGACCCTTATCCCCCACCCATCAACCAAACTATCAAAAAGCCAAAAACTTAAGTCCTAATTGAATCACTGGTTAGAACCAGAATAAAACCATAATAGAACCAGAATAGAACCAGAATAGAACAATAATTCATATTAGAACCATAATAGAACCAGAATAGAACAATAATTCAGATTACAATAATTCAGATTAGAACCAGAATAAAACCAGAATAGAACAATAAAACCAAAATAGAACAATAATTCAGATTACAACAATAATTCAGATTACATGCATGGCATATATAAAACAATTAAATATGTGCAGAACATACAATTGTGCCTGTTCCCATTATGTCCTTGATATAGTCAGCAGTCCCTTTCCAATTATCCATTCTCCTGATATTCTTCCCGAATGACGAGACATGGGAAGCCCTATGGATTCAACATTGGACAAATATTCAGTACAAAATTCAGCAGCCTCTTCAACAATGTATCGTTCAGCAATACAACCTTTTGGTCGACTTCTACTTTTTACGTACCCTTTTAATATTTTCATATATCGTTCTATCGGATACATCCATCTCATATAAGCTGGCCCACAAAGTTGTGTCTCCTTAACCAGATGAACAGTAAGGTGAACCATTATATCAAAAAACGAGGGTGGGAAATACATTTCAAGCTCACACAAAGTAACAACAATTTCCCTCTGCAATGTCGGTAATTTCTGAGGGTCGATCACTTTACTACAAATTTCCCTAAAGAACAAACATAATCTAGTTAAGGCTAGTCGAACTTTTTCAGGTAAAATGGAACGTATACCTATTGGTAGCAAATCCTCCATTAGAATATGACAATCATGGGTCTTCAAACCTTTTAACTTGAGGTCTTTCATACAACTTTAACTTCGTGTAACTTTAACTTGAAGAGTATCCTTCTGGAACTTTAACTTCGTGTAGAAATTTACATAAAACAATTTTTTCCTTTCTAGATAGAGTATGAGCGGCTGGAGGTAGATATGTGCGATTTCCTTTCTTTACTGGAGCCAATTCATTTCTTATTCCCATATCGACCAAGTCCAATCTTGCGTTGATGCCATCTTTAGACTTTCCTGGAACATTGAGTAACGTACCAATAACACTATCAAATACATTTTTTTCAATATGCATCACATCGAGGAAGTGTCTTATATACAATGTCTTCCAATATGGCAATTCAAAGAAAATTGACTTTTTCTTCCATCCAGTTTTGACCAGCTCTCCCGCAAAAGGTTTGCCAAATTTATTGGTCAAACCTTGTACTTTTTCAAGTATTTGATATCCAATCGGTGCTAAAGGAGCTTTACCTTCCTCTGATTTTCCATTAAATGCATTTCTCCACCCACGATACTGATGACTATAAGGTAAAAATCTACGATGTCCAAGAAACACATTCTTCTTACAATGTTTCAACTGCATCCAATTTGTACTCTCTTCACATATAGGACATGCACACTGACCTTTAATGCTATATCATGATAAATTACCATATGCTGGAAAATCATTAATTGTGCCGAACAACATAGCCCTCAAATTGAAATGTTCTTTCTTATACCCATCATAAACTTCCACACCTGTCTCCCACATACGTTTTAAATCTTCGATTAGAGGAGTCAAGTATACGTCGATATCATTACCCGGTTGTTTGGGTCCAGAAATTAACAGAGACAACATCATAAACTTACGCTTCATACATAACCATGGAGGTAGGTTATATATTACCAAAATCACATGCCACGTGTTGTGTGAGATGCTTTGAAGACCATGTGGATTCATTTCATCAGTAGAAAGTGCAAGTCTTAGATTCCTTGACTCTATCCCGAATTCAGGATACTCGTGATCAATTTTTGCCCATTATGGGGATTCTGTAGGGTGTCGAAACATTCCATCTCTAATTCTTTCATCTGCATGCCATGTTAAGTGTTTTGAATCTTCTTCACTGCTATACATGCACCTAAATCTTGGTATTATAGGAAAATACCACACGACTTTTGCTGGAGTAGATTCTTTCTTTTTATATCGAGAGACACTGCATTTCGGACACGCCTTAAGTAGTTCATATTCATTTCGAAATAAAATGCAATCGTTAGGACACACATGAATCCTTTCGTAACTCGTGCCAATAGAACACAAAATCCGTTTAGCCTCGTAGGTTCGACTGAGAAGTTCATTATCATCTGGCAACATATCTTTTATGAGTGTTAATAATTCTGTAAAGCTTTTATCAGACCATCCATTACTCGCTTTTAAGTTGTACCACTTTAATGTCTTATCCAACATGTGTAGCTTTGATCAATTCCATTACATATTAGATGTACTTCTAATTCATCTTCTCTAACACGTTTACCAAAACAACATTTTAAACAAGGACAAACTACTCTATTTGGATCTTTTGCATTCTTCACTACAAACTCAACAAACTTCTTCACTCCAATTTCATACTCTTTTGACAATCGATTGGCTGACATCCATTTCCTATCCATATTATACCACCTATATAAATGCAGTTACAAAACTAATAAGCTTTCAATACAGAACTAATAAATTAATAAGCTTTCAATACAAAACTAATAAGCTAATAAGCTTACAAAACTAATAAACTATTAAGCTTACAAAAATAATAAACGAATAAGCTTTCAATACAAAACATAGCAACAAGTTTCAAAAATAAACCAATATCAACATATCTAATAACAATTTCAATACAAAAAATATTTCAAAATAGAACAGATCATGTGATATGAGTTTTTGACAATTTTTAATAATTTCAAAACCTAACAGTTCATGTGGTATATATGTGTAAAAGAGATATAAAACATAACAGATCATGTGGTATATATGTGTAGAAGAGATTATAAAGATTTTTTGACAAAAACAAATTAAAAAAGTACCTGAGACAACGTAGATGGTTGCACAGTACGTAGAGGATATTATGGTTTTGAAAGATGTAGAGGATATGATATGAGGGTTTCCAACGTATATAATTATTTGAAATATGCATTTTACAGCGCTTGTGAAAAAAACGCTGTAATAGGTAGTTAAATTCAATGAAAGCACATGTATTTTACAGCGCTTGTGAAAAAAGCGCTGTAATAGGTAGTTAAATTCAACGAAAGCACATGTATTTTACAGCGCTTGTGGAAAAAGCGCTGTAATAGGTAGTTCAATTATTTGAAAGCGCATGCCTTTTACAGCGCTTGTGAGAAAAACGCTGTAAAATAATACGCGAAAGCGCTTCATTTTACAGCGCTTTTTTGACAAGCGTTGTAAAAGCCTTATAACGTTATGCGCAAACGTTATAAGACATACAACAGCGCATCTTTTACAACGCTTGTCAGAAAAAGCGCTGTAAAAGGCTCCGTTATTTTTAAAATATATTTTCAACAGCGCTTGTGTTTACCAAGCGTTGTAAAAAGGGCGCTGTTAAATGTCATTTTTGGCGTAGTGTTTGGGACAAAAAATATGAGAGTGAAATTGCAAAAGTATTAAATTTGAGAGTAAAAAAATTGATTTCGGAAAGAAATATTATTTTTTTGAACGTGATTAAATATTGAGACAAAAAATATAATCAAATTTATCAAAATATATAAAAGATACATGTAAGTATATTTTTATTATACTGAATTGTAGTGGTCCAACGTTTTATCAATTTTGCGGGAGTAGACCTTTTTCAAAGTTAATTTTTTTTGGTCTTTCAAAACCAGTTATGGCATCGTAGATAGTTTTCTCCTATTGTTAATCCCTTGATCATTTTGGAAGATGGTAGTTTTGGTGAGAACGTCTTCCAAATTTTTGTTGTATAGCTTCAATAATGGCAGGCTGGATTTTTTGAACAAGCCAAAAAGAATTATATTACCAAGACATTTAGTCCTTGCACGAAATGTGCTATAATTAGAGCCCAAAAAGTACAAAATAAACTAATTACAAAAGAGATAAACAACCTCCACCAAACTACACCTCTACAACCCCCAAAGAAAAATTAAATCATATCCTATATCCCATACAAACTATTGAATGAGTCAACCATTGACTCAGTTATACACCAAACTCTCGTATCAAATTACAATGCAAAACTCTCATGTTACATATTCACAAAAATGAAATTTAAGTTCTTTCTTCTCCATCTATTAGAAAGAGGGTTTATGGTCATTTTTTCATCTGGAATCACCTCTCCAGATTACTCTATTATTTATTTTCATTAAAATAAGTGGTTTACCACATACATTTGTTTTTTCTCGTTTTGTTTTGTGATTTTCGCAGTTCATGTGCAATGTTATGTTAATCGTCGTCTTAGTGCAGTGTTTCTGTTTCTTGTCTCGTTGCGGCATTTTAGTGTGTTTTAAGTTTGCACTTATTGTATTCGCCTAAGAATGATTTGCTTAGTCAATACCTTATTTTGAATTAAGAGTTTTTATAGACCACCTATAGTCGATGTGTCCAAACACTAGTAAATATTTTTTCCCAAGATGGATATGATTCAAGAGTGTGTCTCTTACTTTATTCTTGATTGTTGGCGATGTATGGAAAAACTTAATTAGGTTGTCACAGTTAAGTTTTTGGTTAATTAATTTTGCATTGGCTTCTGCAATATTTAAGTGTATTGTTAGTGTATTTTTTACTTTCTTGTTAAGTTCAATATATAAATGAAAAATACATCAATCAATAATCAATTAAATGAAAGATATTTTCCGTCCATAAAAAAGAACGGGAAATAGCTAAACCAATTTTGTGGTCAAAATTGGATTACTCTTGGTGTGTACTACTACACCACACATCCATAGGCTTGAATCAATATTATTTTTATGTGTAATTAGGGTATTTAGGAATGAGAATATGTCAGATCGATGTCTATTAAAAATTTAAACTCGGTCTGCCTCGTTTAGTAAAAATGTTAAATTCAAACATATTTAAAAATTTCTTTATTTAAATAAATCTGATTTTATCTCTAAATAAAAATCTATTAGACCTGATATGTAATTAAAATATAATATATATATATATATATATCCATATTTTTATAACAAATGTTATCTATATTTCTGTAATAAAATATTTTTTATTATAAATATCAAATATATTTTTTTACCACTTTTTAATATTTATACACATTATTCTCTCTCAAAACCATTCTGATATTAAATTTGACGATTATGTTTAATTATTTTTATTTTGTTTATAATTTTTGTTCATATATACATCAAGTTTTTTTTTTAAAAAGTGAAAAAATTATTGACATGGTTGTATAAACTCAATAAAATTCATATTTTTAGTTATTTTTTAGAAATAGATAAAATGTTCTTTTTAAAAGCTTTAACATAAAATTGTTTTTTTTTATAGACTAATAACTCTGACCAAACTTTTGAAAAGATCCCATTAAAAATTTAGAATAAAGTCTTTAAATTAATAAACATATTCAAACTGTAACTTTTTTAAATAAATTACTATTTAAGTAATTTTAATTGCCTTAAATCTTGTTAGGGACAACACATTGAATGCCATAAATTTGTTAGTTATATGTTTTGGTCGGTTATGCATTGCCTTTACTTGCTTCATCAATATAATTATCCAAATGCAAAAATAAAAAATAAAAAATAAAAAAATCTCTCACTAGCTCTTTACACAAAACTCACGCATAGTACCCCTCTCACACCATCCTCTTGTTTTTTTTTTTTTTTCTAGGCATGTAACAACACATGCCATACAGTATCTTGGTTCACACGTTGAATAAAAAAATACCTAAGTCCATAAAAAAATAGTCTAACACCGTTTTCTTCCAAATTTGGGGACATCCTATATCTATTGTTCCTCTTTTCCCATGAAAATTTTGTGGACTTTAGAGTGGTGTACTAGAATGGAAAACCCTTTTTTCTCTATACACTTCTGACTGGGCATCCAATTAGAGGTTCTAAAATGTTAATATGAATTATTGATGTGTTAAAAGAAGAGTTTTTAATTTTTATATTTCTATAAAATGTTATTCGAAATTTTCTTGATGAAAGTCGAATTTTGGATATGTGCATGTGCTAGTGTAAGATTTTCTATGAACTATATGACTATACGAATTTCTATGGCATATATAAATAATATGATTTTTTATGTTATTTAGTTACGTTCTTTGTGCGTTCCAATATGTAATAAAAGTGATTATTTGTATAATTCATTAAATAAAGTTGTGATCTTGATTATATGTATATATGAAAAAATAGGAATATTATGACACAAGTGATTAAAGTTTGGATAG
>JBBPBT010000474.1:1866561-1958248 GCA_037974875.1 Cicer bijugum
TCAATATTAATCTTTCATTCACTCAACCTCTTGGTTCTTTATGTTTTATCTTATTAATATTTGTTTGTATGATCAATCAAAGAATTAATTTAGAAAAAAAAAATTACATTGAATGACGAATCTTTGTTAATAGTTTTAAAGAGGGTTTGATAATTAAGAAAATAAATAAGAATTCATATATAACTACATAGGATTTGAGGTATTGATATTACATGTAAAACCATGACCCTAGGTTTACTTTTTCATTAAGTCAAAATTGTGTTGTTATATACTTTCGTTATAATTTTTATGTTATCGTGAATCAACAATAATTTTCATTAGTCTTAAATAATAGAAAATCTTGATTAATTTGGTAGGTATTAAATTAATCTATGCGGATACGATAATTTTATATACTACTACTTGACAAATTCGTATACTTGCGGAATATTACACAACAAATAATATATACAATAAAAAATGTTATATTCTTATTGGTTATTCTATCTAGGTGGGCTTTATCTAATTGGTTGTCTAAGTGGTTGACTTTATTCATGTGGTTGCATAAGTGAATAACAATATGTATTTTCAAATTCATCATCATGACACGACATATGCATATTTGTAGACGCTTTTGTGCACCAATGGAGCTTTGTGGGAATATAGGGTGACCATGACCATCCCAACAACAATTTTGTTTGATTTAATAAAAATAACTTATAAAATAATTATAAACATTATTAGTTCAAAAAAATACACTACATATTTTAATTTGAATTTTAAGTGTTAGTGTTTTGAGTTTCATCTAGAGATATCAAAATCAAATATTTGATAAACTAAAAGAATTGAATAAATTAAATTGAGTTGTTTTCTTTGTTCGAGTTCAATTTGAATCGAATCAAATAAACTTAATCTTTGTTGATTCAATCTTAGTTGATTTGAGTATGATTCAATCTCGGTCGATTTAAGTATGATTTAACTTCAATTTAAAATTGATCACCGATATATGAATAAAATCATTACACTACATCAATAATGTTATCTTAAATATGTGTTTTATTTTAGGATTTTTTAATCATTTTTATATTATTTTTCTCGTTGTAGTTTAAAAATTATTTACTTAATTATTTTAATAGTATAAAAAATCTAGTGTTTGAAAAATAAAATTTTATTTTTCAAAAAATAAATTTATTAATTTCAACTTGATTGAACATAACCAAATCAACATGTTATTCACCAGTTTCGATTTAACTTTGTGAGAAAAAATGTAAAATCTCAACCAAACTATTTTTTTTTTATTTAGACATTTTTTTTAAGATATGAACTAAATCAATATGTTATAGCCATGACTCCTTCTCTTCTAAACATATACATCTTTACAGGGTAATTTGTTGTTTTCGCGTAAACTAACTACGTTGAAAACTTCATTTGCGTAGACCAATTATTACGTTGAAAACTTCTTTTCAGAAAAAATAAATATTTGCATTTTTATATATAAATTAACATTTTTAAGTATTGCTTTGAATTTAAATCTAAAACTCAGAGCATAAATTACATGTATGCGGTTAGAATAGTAATTAGAGATGTGAATTCGACAAACTGTCTAATTAAACTCCCCAATTTGCTAGGTTTATTGCTGATTGCATACTGGTTTGCATTTTGCTATTGCCGTCAATAACTTTTTGCCATTTTATGTTGCCAACCAATCTGTTAGATTGAATTTCCATATTGTCGTCATTCTTCTCTTGCATTTTGTCCAGCATAATTAATTAACAACAGAACTTTATCTGTTTGGAATTGTTACTTATGCAGCTCCGATATCATGACATTGACTGTACCATTAGAATTAGAAGCCTTTTTTGAAAATGAGAGAAAGAGCGATTCAAAGGGAACCCTTAATTATATATAGAATACAAAATATAATAGATATTATATATTACATCACATTACATCAATATTTGTAACAATATTTTGAAATTAAATATAACAAACAAAGTTAAGGTATACGAGTTACATTCTTAGAACAATAACAAAATTAAATATTTTAGTTGTTTTAAAAAGATTATTATCATAGAGTAATAATAACATGGGTTGGTCATTTTGTTAATTCATGAATCAAGGATACAAGGTTAGTATAAGATGGCCCATTCTCCATCAGGGCTACTCTACACTTTTCACTCATATCCTTAACCTTCCTCCTAATCTCATCACTGCCATTCATCAAGGTACTAACACCATTCTCAACTTCTTCCGCCCGCACCAAATCTCTACCCTTGCTATAATCCACCCTAATCTCCACCGCTAATCCTAATTCTCTAACCATTTGGAAAGCATTCATTTGTTGCTCTGCATACACTGGCCATGTAGCAATTGGCACACCATACCACAAACTCTCCAAAATTGAGTTCCAACCACAATGCGACACAAATCCACCTATCGCCTTGTGGGTTAGTACCTTTGCTTGCGGGACCCACCCACACACTACACCCACCTCCACCGTTCGTTTCAAAAACCCATCCGGTAGAACATCCTCATGACTCACGTAATCTCTTGGGTCCTCTAATTGGGCCTTGGGAGGTTCCCGTAAAGCCCACAAAAATCTAACCCCAGCCTGTTCAAGCCCAATAGCAATCTGCTCTACCTGTTTTACTTCGAGACTTCCCATGCTACCAAAGCAAAGAAAAACCACAGACGCTACTGGCTGCATATCCAACCATTCTGATGTAATTATATTGGACCGGATTTGGGTTCCATTGGACCGGTCCAACAAGGTCAAGAATAGGTCCAATTGGATAAACCGGTGGAAGCTGCAAATCATTGTTAAGTGATTGAAGAGCGTAAGGTTCAAGCTCTTCTAATGTATTTACGACAATACCCTTAGCTTCTCTGTACCTTCTTGCATGATATGAATCTATTTACGGGCATAAATACCTTTAGAGGAGTTTGTTTCTTAACAATTTCATTTGACTATTAAAGGACTTGCGGAATTACGGGCATAATACCTTTAGAGGAGTTTGTTTCTTAACAATTTCATTTGACTATTAAAGGACTTGCGGAATTATGGGCATAATTCCTTTAGAGCTATGCATGAAACGAATCCTTGCTTCAAAAATCAATTAAATTGCAAGTTCTCTCTTTAACAAAAATGTGATGAATCTATTTAAAATCTTGAATATTTATAGAACCGATAAGAAGATGAAAAATGGTTAAAAACGAAGTAAGAATCACCTAGAATTTTGATGGGTCCATAATTCAATAAAAATTAGAAAAAAGTAGAAATAATTCACTAAAGCCTCAAATAGAATATTTTAGATCGAATGTAGTGGAATACTTACTACTTTGTTATCATATTTGTTTTCTTGATGGAAGTTATTGATGATAGATAAATAGAAAAAAAAATGGAAATAATATTAAATTATAAAAGAATGATATAATGATCTACATCAAATGATACATATAAAATTTATATTAATAAAAAATTAATAATTAGTATAACTAGCCAATTATTGTTCTTCGTTTTGTTTTTTTTTTGTTTTTATCGAAAAAGCTATTAAACTTAATATATATAACTAACTAATATATTTAATACTTTCAGTGTTAAGGTTAATTGTTTACCTAACTCGAATAAAATTATCATTAACGAAGTACATGAACATGCCTTTTTTTTTCTTTCAGAAGTACATAAACATCGATTGAAGAATTAATAATTGTGATTTATTATAGAACCGACCCAACAATTAAGGTCTAAAGAAAATGCGGCGAGATTTTTAAAAAATCAAAGGTTAATAATGGGCTCGATAAGAAATAAAAAGTTTTTCTAAATCCAATAAGTAGTTTAATGAAAAGAAAATTGGCTTTTGTACCTCAATTTATTTTATACCCATTCAATTTGTTAAAAATTTAAAACTACTCTTAAAAAAATTTATTATAGGAAATTTCATATTTTAAATTTTTAGTAGTACAATTATGCTACCGAAAATTTTGACATCAAATTTTTGATAAAATATTTATAATATTGGAAATTTGTGCCATGAAATTTTTGGTAGTTACATTTATCTTGCCGTAAATTTGAAATTTTCGGCAGTTACATTTTCTTTACTAAAAATTTAAATTTTTGAAATATCTAGTAGTTATTATACTTAATCTGAAATTTCAAAATTCGGTATGTTATTTTTTTTTTGAAATAGGGATGAAAAAACACAATCAGTATGAAAAAAATGTATTTTTTTTACAAATAAATGTAATAAAAGAAAAACTGTTCCAGAAATTTCAGTGATGAATGAAATTTCCGGTAGTTATGAATCAATACCAGACATAATGAATTTGTTTGTTACATAACTTACACTACTACTTTTGTAAAAGCAGATTTCAAATAATCTCCTTCCTGAATAAAACCAGAATAGAAAATAAGCACCAACAAAAATTTAAATTAAAGATATACAATAATAATTCAGATTACATGCATGTGGCTTATATAAAACAATTAAATACATTAAGATGTCCTTCTTCTTTTTCTGGTGGGATTCACATTTGTTTGTCCATTTACAATACGAAATGATGGATTAATCCAAATTCCCTCATCATAATCATCTCTAAGATATAAACCATCATTAGTTGAATCAATTTCATGTGGTTGTTGTGATGTTGCAAATAAAAGATCATTACCAACATCTTCATCATTATTGTTATCATCACTTATTTTATTGGTCGATAGGACAACAGACCATTTATCATCAGAAGGATCAGTGACATAAAACACTTGTTGAGCTTGCGACGCTAAAATAAAAGGCTCGTCTTTGTATCCAACCCTATTAAAATCAACAAGCAAGAATCCTGACTCATCAATCCGAACGCCATTATTATTATCGACCCACTTGCAACCAAATATGAGAACACTAAACATTGTGTAGTCTAACTCCCATATGCGCTCGATAACCCCAAAATATGATAGATTTGCATATATTGGGTTTTTGTCTTTTGCACTTGAGACATGCATCGCTTCAGCTACGAGAGTGACTCCACTATTTTGCATAGTGGTCTGATCATCTTGTTCTTTGGTATAAAATGTGTAGCCGTTAATAATATAACTAGTGTAAGAAAAGACATGTAAGCTCGAACCATTTGCTAGCCACCTCAATCTCTGTGAAATTGATCCGGGGTCTAAATCAAATTTTAACTTTATGTGATTTTTTAACCATGTTATAAAACTTCGATTGTGCTCTCGAGTTATCCAATTTTGATTCCTATTCATGTTCAAACGAGATAACTGATCCATGTGTATTGTAACATACGGTTGAACCTCATCATCATTGTGCAGAACATACAATTGTGCCTGCTCCAATTATGTCCTTGATATAGTCAGCAGTCTCCTTTCAATTATCGCTTCTCCTGATAGTCTTCCCGAATGACGAGACATGGGAAACCCTATGGATTCAACATTGGACATATATTCAGTACAAAATTCAGCAGTCTCTTCAACAATGTATCGTTCAACAATACAACCTTCTGGTCGACTTTTACTTTTTACGTACCCTTTTAATATTTTCATATATCGTTCTATCGGATACATCAATCTCATATAAGCTGGCCCACAAAGTTGTGTCTCCTTAACCAGATGAACAGTAAGGTGAACCATTATATCAAAAAATGATGGTGGGAAATACATTTCAAGCTCACACAAAGTAACAACAATTTCCCTCTGCAATGTCGGTAGTTTCTGAGGATCGATCACTTTACAACAAATTTCCCTGAAGAAGAAACATAATCTAGTTAATGCTAGTCGAACTTTTTCAGGTAAAATGGAACGTATACCTATTGGTAGCAAATGCTCCATTAGAATATGACAATCATGGGTCTTCAAACCTTTTAACTTGAGGTCTTTCATACAAACCAAATTTTTAATGTTCGAAGAGTATCCTTCTGGAACTTTAACTTCGTGTAGAAATTTACATAAAATAGTTTTTCCTTTCTAGATAGAGTATGAGCGGCTGGAGGTAGATATGTGCGATTTCCTTTCTTTACTAGAGCCAATTCATTTCTTATTCCCATATCGACCAAGTCCAATCTTGCGTTGATGCCATCTTTAGACTTTCTTGGAACATTGAGTAATGTACCAATAACACTATCAAATACATTTTTTTCAATATGCATCACATCGAGGAAATGTCTTATATACAATGACTTCCAATATGGCAATTCAAAGAAAATTGACTTTTTCTTCCACCTAGTTTTGACCAGCTCTCCCGCAAAAGGTTTGCTAAATTTATTGGTCAAACCTTGTACTTTTTCATTTATTTGATATCCAGTCGGTGCTAAAGGAGCTTTACCTTCCTCTGATTTTCCATTAAATGCATTTCTCCACCCACGATACTGATGACTATAAGGTAAAAATCTACGATGTCCAAGAAACACATTCTTCTTACAATGTTTCAACCGCATCCAATTTGTACTCTCTTCACATATAGGACATGCAAACTTGTTGGAAAACTATGACTTCTTTTTGATTAATAACAAGAGAATTAAGATCAACTCCAACTAGTTAGACATAATTCCCAATTCCAATTATGCACTAATCATACAATTTACAAACACAGCGGAAACTTAAAATCACATACAAGATTTGTTCAAGGAGCATGCAAAACAAGCAATTTAACAATGCTGAATATTAAAGAGAAGAGGGATAGGAAAGATTGCACCAAGATTTATCCTGGTTCAGCCGTTGATCCAACGGCCTACATCCAGTCCTGTAATCATAATCATGATTCCAGCTTTTTCCACTATAGAATGAATTCGAGTACTTTCACAGATTTTCCAGTCTTCTACACGACCTATCAATCTAACTCCCTTCACTTCTATCTTGTTACCCCTTTGATCCTTGTAGTTTATCCCCAAACTCACACAAGATCAAAGTAGACTTCCTCTTGATGATCCCACACCAACAAGGATAGCCACCAGTTTCCAAACTGGATTTGTTACAGCTTCAATTACAAAGAATTGTCTTTGTCACAAACAAAGAAAAGTAGTATCAAGAAATGTATTCAATCATTCTAGCACCACACAAAAGATTTGATTTGCCAATGAATATTTTTGTGTGTTGGAAAAACTTTTCTTTCAAAGTGTTTTCAGAGATATGCAAGATTGAGAGCAAGAGGTTCTGAAAATGTGAAAAGTTTTTATTCAAGTGTTCTTTCTTGTTGTGGTTGTTTTTTTTTTTAAAAAGTTTTGAGGCACCATATATATATTCAAGACAGACACAGGACAATCGATTGCCCAATCGAATTTGTAAGGATACAATCGATTGCTGCATCGAGTGTCGAATATTCTGAGTTTCTGGAATCTTGAATTATATAGGCTTCACTTGATTGGTCAATCGATTGATCAAGTTTCTGAATCAGACCTGATGCTATGAAAATCTTTCAATCGAGTGAGCAATCGAGTTGGGCAAAACTGGGTGCTCACTGTGATATGAAATGTTGCATCAATCGATTGTCGTGATCCACTGATTCAGACCTTATGCCATAATTTCATTTCAATCGAGTGGACAATCGAGTTGTTCAAACCTGGGTGCTCACTGTGATATGAAATATTGCATCAATCGATTGGTCAATCGAGTATCGTGGTCAAGGTGACTCAGATACTGCAGACAATCAAGTTGCCAATCGAGTGAACAATCGAGTGGTCAATCGAGTGGGCACAGACTGAGTGCTCTCTGTAACTTGAATTTGAGCATCAATCGAGTTGTCAGTCTATTGTGCAATCGACTGGACAATCGAATGATCTTGTTACAGACCTCAGTTGTTTAAGACAGTTTACGTGCCATTCGATTGATAACCCATGCAGTCGATTGTTCAATCGAGTGTTTGCAGTTTTAAGTTTCATAACACATGAATGAATGATACAAACTCATTGGCATGTTTTGTGTGAGACTCTAGTGATTGATTACTTAACTTTGATACCTAGACACTAAAAACAACTATACTAAGACTGCATCTTCCTCAAGTGCATCCTCCAACTATGGTTGATTCCTTGAGTTGCAAACTATTGTTCCAAGTGTTGTAGTGTCTTCATGTGTGCCTGAAATGTTTCTTCATTCAAAACATTAGATCAAGCAACTATTTAATGTGCACTTGTATGTTTGGTACATAAATCAAAACTAGATCAGGGAAGCTTATTGCTTACAAAACTGACTTTTAATGCTATATCCTGATAAATTACCATATGCTGGAAAATCATTAATTGTGCCGAACAACATAGCCCTCAAATTGAAACATTCTTTCTTATACCAATCATAAACTTCCACACCTGTCTCCCACATACGTTTTAAATCTTCGATTAAAGGAGTCAAGTATACGTCGATATCATTACCCGGTTGTTTGGGTCCAGAAATTAATAGAGACAACATCATAAACTTACGCTTCATACATAACCATGGAGGTAGGTTATATATTACCAAAATCACAGGCCACGTGCTGTGTGAGATGCTTTGTACATGCGCCTAAATCTTGGTATTATCGGAAAATACCACACGACTTTTGCTGGAGTAGATTCTTTCTTCTTATATCGAGAGACATTGCATTTCGGACACGACTTAAGTAGTTCATATTCATTTCGAAATAAAATGCAATCGTTAGGACACGCATGAATCCTTTCATAACTCATGCCAATAGAACACAAAATCCGTTTAGCCTCCTAGGTTCGACTGGGAAGTTCATTATCATCTGGCAACATATCTTTTATGAGTGTTAATAATTATGTGAAGCTTTTATTAGACCATCCATTACTCGTTTTTAAGTTGTACAACTTTAATATCACCGACAATCTTGTGAATTTAGTACAACCATTATATAATTCTTTCTCTGCATCACTCAACAACTTTCAAACATTTTAGGACAATCTCGAAGATCTTCTTCAACTGCTTTTGCGATCTCATCAACTCGGTCCGGCTCATATGTATCTGTATCGAAGTCAGTTGAAGCATATGTCGAACTATTCTCAAAATTAATATTTCCTTTTTTTGTTCTCACCATGTCTTATCCAACATGTGTAGCTTTGATCAATTCCATTACATACTAGATGTCCTTCTAATTCATCTTCTCTAACATGTTTTCCAAAACAACATTTTAAACAAGGACAAAATACTCTATGTGGATCTTTTGCATTCTTCACTGCAAACTCAACAAACTCCTTCACTCCAATTTCATACTCTTTTGACAATCGATTGGCTGACATCCATTTCCTATCTATATTATACCACCTATATAAATGCAGTTACAAAACTAATAAACTTTAAATGCAGTTACAAAACTTCAAAACATATCAACAAGTTTCAAAAAGAAACCAATATCAACTAACAATTTCAAAACAAAACAGATCATGTGGTATGAGTTTTTGACAATTTTTGACAATTTCAAAACATAACAGATCATGTGGTATATATGTGTAGAAGAGATTTAATATATAACAATATTTAGTTTTCAATTATTAAAAAACTAAAGATTTTTTGACAAAAACAAATTATAAATACCTGAGACAACGTAGATGGCCGCACAGTACATAGAGGATATTAGGGTTCAATTATTTGAAAGATGTAGAGGATATGAGGGTTTCCAACGTATATAATTATTTGAAAGATGTATTTTACAACGCTTGTGAAAAAAGCGCTGTATTAGGTAGTTAAATTCACTGAAAGTGCATGTATTTTACAGCGCTTGTGACAAAAACGCTGTATTAGGTAGTTAAATTTAATGAAAGCGCATGTATATTACAGCGCTTGTGAAAAAAGCGCTGTATTAGGTAGTTAAATTCAATGAAAGCGCATGTGTATTACAGCGCTTGTGTAAAAAGCGCTGTAAAATAATACGCGAAAGCGCTTCATATTACAACGCTTTTTTGACAAGCGCTGTAAAAGCCTTATAACGTTGTGCGCAAACGTTATATGACCTACAACAACGCTTCTTTTACAGTGCTTGTCATCAAAAGTGCTGTAAAAGGCTCCGTTATTTTTAAAATATACTTACAACAGCGCTTGTGTTTAGCAAGCGCTGTAAAAGGGGCGCTATTAAATGTCATTTTTGGCGTAGTGGAAAAAGAAATTCACAATTACTATGATGATTAATTAGAGTTGTATCTTGGTGCTCAAAAATAGTATAATGATGACCAATTCACAATTATTTCTTTGTCTTTTGTAACATTCACCCAACAAGTCTATTAATAATCCACACTAGAGGAGTAAAGGGGAAAAAGATAAAAGAAAAGGAAGAGAGCACTAATGAATAATCTTCATATTACATTATTTTTCAGAATAGAAAAATGCAATTTAGTTTTTATTTTTTGCAAAATAAACTCATCTGCTAAGCTTTCATTTTTCTTAAGCTACTATCATTGTTCCTAAAATTATTTGCAACCCATAAACTAAAATAAAACATAAATAATTGATGCTTATCAACCTATCACCAAGTAAAAAAAAACTTCATTCCATTGTAACATAACACAAAACACATACCATGGCTTTACCAAATAACCCAGAAAACCATATTAATAAATTAGATCCATAAATAGTTTCTTTTTTTGTTAGGATTAGAATTGATAGTCTTTGCAACCAGATGAAATTCATCCTCTCTCACCGCGCCGCATCACTCATCCCTAGGCGTTGTTGTCATTTGTAATGCACCAGATCCGAAAATGCACAAGTAAATCTTTTAACAGTCTGCGTATTTCGCTTCTTCGTTGGGCCCATCTATTTCATTCATATACCATCCCGCTACCATTATTTTCTAACAAGAACCAATTTTTTTTTTTTTTTTAACTTTAAAATCAAAATCAAAATCAAAATAAAAGGATACAATCTTTGAATAGACATTTCATCTCTTTTTTGTTATTATTACCTTTCTTTTTTGTTTTCTTGATACATATATAATAGTAAATATTTTAAATCAAGTAATGATAAAATACGACAACACATAAATATTTTCTATCCAAAAACTACATGTGTTTTGATTTCCCTATTACTCATGAGGATACTTAGGACCAAAGTCTTTCCCTTGTCAAACTAAATTAATAAAAATATATCTTTTCTTCTTTTATTATTTCAAATTATTTATTTTCCTTTTTTCTATTCTTTTTAGAGGGCAGAATAAATAATTAAATAAATGATTTATTTACTATTAATTATAGGATAACCGTTTAAACGAATGATGTAGGATACTATTACTTTGTCTACTCGTAATCGACTTTCAAATATACTTTTTTGGTTCGAGATCTTTATTTAAGGTTTCATCTAATTTTCCCTTAAAAAAAAATTGGTGGTAGCTCCTTTTCGCAAACAAATTAGACGTGACAAGGAACAACATGCACCCTTCGTTGTCTTCAATGTGATGCCTCTAAGGATCTTCCTCTGCCTCTTAGTAACCGAGTCAAAGGTTTTGACTTTGTTGATCTACCTCCAAGATAAATATTCAATTTTGCCAAATATTTTCATCAATTATAATTCTAAATCAAATCTTATTTAGATTTTATTCAATTATAAATTTGAATCAAATCTTATTTTAGATTTTCTACAATTATAAATATGAATCAAATCTTAGTTTAGATTTTCTTCAATTATAAATTTGAGTCAAATCTTATTTTAGATTTTCTTCAATTATAAATATGAATCAAAACTTATTTTAGATTTTCTTCAATTATAAATTTGAACAAAATCTTATTTTAGATTTTTTTTATAACACGAATCTTATATTATACCTTATGAAGTAAAATTTGTTGTTCTCATAAAATACTTTTGTTATCATCAATACTCTAAGTATAAAATCAACTTGGTTCCAACAATACATTCTAGACATGTCTCATAATTAGAATCTAATGAAGGCTCACTACATCTGATTCTGATACTGAATATTCAAATGTCAAAACAATTACTTTTTTCTACACTTGAATTAACTAAAGTGTCCAGTTAGTTAAACTCTTAATAGCATGAAATTGAATATCTCATCAAATAGAAATGGTCTAATGAAAATTCACGACAACAAATATATGTAATCAAAGATAGAATATCATGAAATAAAATCAACAATAAAGAATTGAATTTCAGTAATTGACCAACAATGATAAAAAAAATTAAAGCTCAAAGAAAGAATTCAAAGGAACAATCGACTAACCGTTTAAACAATAACCAAAGTAACGATTATCATAACTTGAATTCAGTGGGAAGGTAAGAAAATTGAAGTAACTAGAATTAAATAATCTAAACATTGAAAGGCTAAGAAGAAATAATATGAAAATCTCAATCGATTGGCATCTATAAAAGGATTTCACCACTTGAAGAACGATATAAGCATGAAGCAACAAGAACATAAATTATACAAGTGGAATATCAATCAATCATCATACACTTAGATTTTATTTAGAACTCCATTTTAATATCATTCTAGTTGTGTAAGTTTGTGAGTGTAACACTCCGTTTTTCAAAGCGAGGGTGTATTTTTTTTTTCAAAAGAAGTTAAAATAAAACAGAGAGATAAATAAGGTAACACCTTTGGATAAAATAATTAAGTCATTATAATTTACAAGCAGCGGAAGAAGTTCTCAAAATATGAATTCAAAATATTTACATAACAAAAGTGGTACAGTCTTCCAGTTTAAAAATAAAAGCAACCCAAAAGAAAGACATATGTTCCCTCTGTGTCAACCTAGTCTGATCATTTTACAAAACAACTAAACACCCTGAGTGATCTCCACGCGCCCCGTGAGATCCTCCTAACGTAGCTCCAATCAAGCACTCCCATCCACATTCCCATCCGGAGGGTACGAACAGGTAGGATCATCCTGATTCTCATCTGAGGGCAAAGCCCAAATTTCCACAATAGTTGTAAAGGGTCACCAACCGAAATTAACAGTTAACACATAACATTTAAGCTTTTCAATGCACAAATAACCTTTTCAATTTATCATACATCTTAGAAGGATTTTCCACATGCTAAAAGTTCATGTAATGCTTGCCAAATATAAATGAAAACAAAAGAAAGTTCTCAATCCAACAAGTAATACATAACTCACCAAAACATTGATAAATCAATTGAGAAATCAATTATCTAACTCAAAATAAGATTTTCCACTAAGCCAATCGATCGTGGAAATCAATTTCCTGAAAGCTTTTAGTGAAAACTGAACTCTGGGCTTAAATCAATCGATTGGGTAAATCGATTGACTCAATCGATTGGGTAAATCGATTTCCTGACAGACAGAGCCCCTGTATTGAATCCAATCGATTGGGAAAATCGATTTCGTGAAAGACAGAGCCCCTGTAATGAATCCAATCGATTTGGCAATTCGATTTCTTAAATGGTTTTGAAAAACATATTACAAAATCGATTGGGTAAATCGATTTCGTGAAAGACAGGGCCCCTGTAACTCATCAAATCGATTGGGTAATTTGATTTCCCTGTGTATTCTTTTAAAAATTCATAAACTAACTCAATCACATTCATACATAATCCCAAATCTTAACACTTAGCACTGATAACGCAATCGCTACAACATCATGAGTTTCGAAATAGTATTGCAATCAAACATGTTATCACCAAATTCCAAAACATAACACTTAACACTTATAATACAATTACTACAACATCATGAGTTTCAAAATGGTATTGCAATCAACATGTTATCACTAAATTCCAAAACATAACACTTAACACTTATAACACAATTACTACGACATCATGAGTTTCGAAATAGTATTGCAATCAACATGTTATCACTAAATTCCAAAACATAACACTTATAACTTATAACACAATTACTACAACATCATGAGTTTCGAAATGGTATTGCAATCAACATGTTATCACTAAATTCCAAAACATAACACTTAACACTTATAACACAATACCCACACGGACAAAATGAACCAACAATTCACAATTTAACAGGGTGTAGTCTCTCACGGACAAACACAATTCACCAGGAAACGTAAGTCGTAAACGTACTGCCGATCACGGGCCCGTACCGTTTACCAAGGTGCCACCTATCCCGGGTCCGCACAACTTACCAAAAATCATAAACCATAAACGTACTGCCTATCATGGGCCCGTACCGTTTACCAAGAAACGTCAGTCGTAAACGTATTGCTTATCACGGGCCCGTACCGTTTACCAAGGTGCCACCTATCCCGGGTCTGCACAACTTACCAAAAATCATAAACCATAAACGTATTGCCTATCACGGGCCCGTACCGTTTACCAAGAAACGTAAGTCGTAAACGTACTGCCTATCACGGGCCCGTACTGTTTACCAAGGTGCCACCTATCCCGAGTCTGCACAACTTACCAAAAATCGTAAACCATAAACGTACTGCCTATCACGGGCCCGTATCGTTTATCAAGGTGCCACCTATCACGGGTCTGCACGGTTTACTAAAACAAACATTAAGTAAACGAGACATTAAGAGATTCCCCATTCTTAATACTCATCTAACTTAAGCGATTTTCAAAACAAACATTAACTAACCAAGACATTAAGAGATTCCCCATTCTTAACGCCCAGTTAACTTAAACGATTTTTCAAAACAAATATTAAGTAAACGAGACATTAAGAGATTCCCCATTCTTAATTCTCATTTAACTTAAAAGATTTTCCAAAACAAACATTAAGTAACCAAGATATTAAGAGATTCCCCATTCTTAACGCCCAGTTAACTTAAACGATTTTTCAAAACAAATATTAAGTATACGAGACATTAAGAGATTCCCTATTCTTAATTCTCATTTAACTTAAAAGATTTTCCAAAACAAACATTAAGTAACCAAGACATTAAGAGATTCCCCATTCTTAACGCCTAGTTAACTTAAACGATTTTTCGAAACAAATATTAAGTAAACGAGACATTAAGAGATTCCCCATTCTTAATTCTCATTTAACTTAAAAGATTTTCCAAAACAAACATTAAGTAACCAAGACATTAAGAGATTCCCCATTCTTAACGCCCAGTTAACTTAAACAATTTTTCAAAAAAAATATTAAGTAAACGAGACATTAAGAGATTCCCCATTCTTAATACTCGTTTAACTTAATGGTTTTCAAATTCCACACAAAACAAAACTCAAACATACTTTCACATTCAATCCATAATTCACACCAAAACACATCAATCAACAAACATCAAGTATGAACACGCCAAGTACGATGAACACAAATCAGCACAATAAATTTCATTTATTCAAAATCATACATACGTGAGGTGAATTCATTTTTCCCAAAACAATACTCCAATCCTAACAAAATTCGTTCCTACACAACCACAGATAAGGCCCTAAATGCAAACTAAAAGTTTGGAAGGAGCCCTTACCTTCACTTTAGCTTTTTCGTTCGATTTCGGTACCGTGAGCAAATCCGGTAAAATCTCCGCTCGCAACGCCGCTTCCAAAGTTAGCTCACTAGCACCGTAGTGTAGTGGTGAGCAACTTTCCCTTCTATCACTTCTTGAAACGACGCTTAGATCTAGATGAAACAGAGAGATTTGAGTTTGAATCCCTAAAACCGTTTTTCTTCGTTTTCGAATCAAAGGTGAAGAGTGAAGTTAAGAAATCCTTGTCCTATCACCCACTATCAATTGCAAACTCCAAGGAAATAAAAGAAAGCAAAAACGAGCAACAATGGAGGAAGGGGGAGGAATAGGTGTGCGCGACAGAGAGGGAGAGGGAGGGAAAATGTTTCTTTCTTTCCTTCTCTTTTCCTTTCTTTCTTTTTCTTTTCTTCCCAATTCCTTCCTTTCCTTTTCTATATATACATATTAACTATTTCCAACAAATATCTCCAACTCTTTAGATATTTATTAAATTACTCTTTTACCCAAAACGCATAAAACTATTCGCAAAGGATTCACCGCAGTTAGTTAACTTATTTATCGACAAGTAATTTTAATCGGGCATCAAAATATCTTTTTGATCATATAAACTCCAAAATATTAATAACTTGGCTAAAAAGCCCCTGAGTTCAATACCAGAAATCCATTAAAATACATAAAGTATACTTAAAAAAATATGGGTCTTACAGTGAGCAGTATTGTAATGATCCTCTAGTGAGAGCAAACCAAAATAAAAAACTAAACACTTGTGTAACCAGGTTCGATAGTGGCAGTAAATCCTCAACGACTTGTGGTTTTCATGTTGGATGTTGAGAAGACTTAACTGGTGAAAGTTAAGTGGTTGTAATCTTCACCTTAAACTGTATTAAGTTTGTTAGTATTCTTCCTCTGTTGCCATCTAGCCTCCTTTTCCTCCCGCACTTTCTTCAAATTCTTTTCAATGATATATCTCTTGTACACTAGGGTGGAGTAACTTGTGATCTCTAGATGATCAATATTGCTTTTAATATCAGACCTTAAACCCCATTCCAATTGATTGATTTTCCAGTCCTCATTTGGGGAGAATCTAGCTAGTTCCTCAAACTTTGCTACAATCTAATCCACAAGCATATTTCCTTGTTGTAGATGAACTAATTCTAGCTCCTTTTGTCTTCTAACACTTTTTGGGTAATACTTTTCTAAGAAAGTCACTTCAAATTGCTCCTAGTCTAAGGGTGTTCCAAGGTTTAGTAAGTGGTTTCTTGCACCCTTTCACTAGTGTTCAGTTTCACCTTTCAATAGGATGGAAGCAAATGTCACTTTTTGTTCTTCAATGCATTGCACTATCTCAAAGGAGTTTTTATTTTCCTCGAGCCAAGCCTGAGCTTCAGTAGGGTTATGGCTTCCTTTAAATTTTGTTGGTTGCATATTGAGGAAGTCATAAAAGATTTTGTTGGCTGTTTGATTTCCACCCCCTTGTAGTTGGTGGTAGCCATTGCCTAAATTTGAATAGCTTTATATATATATATATATATATATATATATATATATATATATATATATATATTCCTATTGTCAAGTAGTAGGTGGTGGTGGACGATCATTATCCTTTGGTGGAGTATTAATTCTCCTTGGCCTTCCACTTCTTCAAAGTCTTTCTTCCATAATTATGTTTACCAAACACAAAATATTAAGTTGATCATGTTTAATATTTGGTGAAATGATACTTAGAACATATAGCAAAAGAAAGGTTACTCTAATTCCTAACCCATTACCAACAGACCAATTGGTTCGATCAAATATGATACGAAAATTTAAAACCCTTACCATGTGAATTTAAAATTTAAAATACATTCTGACAAAATAGAACAAGTCTTGTAAACATCCTACAAGGTACAATCAACAAAATGAATTATAACAATAAATTTATAGTTTACAATCCTCATTTGAATCACCAAAATTACATCACATATTACTTTCCAAACAAAATATAACTACTAAATGTTGTCCTCTAGCTCTGACCCCAGCCTTAATTCATTCCCTCTACTATAATACATAAAAAAATAATGGTGAGATAATAATCTTAGCGAGTTCTATAAAACGAGGAGGGTTGTTCAAATATTCAAATAATTTTCCTTATGAAAATAATGAAAACTTGACATGAATATGCAATACATTTCACTAGCTCCAGGCTAATATTTAAAATATTTTCTTTGACTTTAAGCACGAAAACTGTAGATCCACTTTCTGTTCTTAGCTTTGAAGGAAAAGCTCCTCCAATTACCAAGATTTGGATAACCCAGGTGATTGGAGTTTATGGAAAAGGTGGTCTAGCCATGACCCCCCCAATTGGCGTCCTAATTGTTTTACCTTTACCCTTTGATCCTGACTTGAAATAAAGTTGAAATTCCCCACAATTATATGCATGTCAATATCTTATTTATGAAATGCAACGTATTTTGGCATCATGTGTGCAATGCTTATCTCAATCATAAATTTAAAAGAATGTTATTAATTTCATTCAATATTACAATTCTAAAATCAAAGTATATATCTATAGCTTGCATTAATCATCAGAAATTATTCTAACTCGAGGTAATACAATCAGGGGTGTCCTCAAATCAGAGGATCGAAGTCAAGGCTTTCTTGAATCAAAGGCAACTGATCAAGAATGGTAAGATCAAAGACAACAGGAAAAAAATAATATTCTGACCAGAGGCAACATGATTAGAGGCAGAGGAAACAAGAAAATAATGCATTAGAGGAAAAAAGTGATCAAAAGCAGAAACACATAAGAGAGTGTTTTGGGAAAATACATTAATTTAGAAATTTTACCATAACTGTTAACTCCCATTTCATAAACTTAACAAATCAAAAGCATCACACAAACATATGCAAAATGGATTATTTTAAAAGGGTGAAATGCAGTTTTTTATTTTATTTTAAATTTGCTAAATTCTAAACCTCAGTGTTCCTCACTCTCATATTTTGAGGAACCCATTATTTCAAACCTATATAAATCATTTCAAATTAGTGAAATAAACTAATCGAACCAATAACCAACATGCAAAATGTGAAGTCAGGTCTAGAAAATAACTCATTGGGTGGTCGAAGATGCTTGTCTTGTCAGTGCTCTGTTTTCTATCTTTTAGGCTCTGTTTCAGATTCGAAGATTTTCAAGTATGCTCCTTACCCTATTTCAATATTATTTTTGTTGATTAATGGACTTTGGAGAGGATGAAATGGACATTCAAAGGTTTCTAAGGGAATAAGAGTACTTTAGAGGTTGTAGTGTTTGAGAAATTCAGAAGGGAAGGAAAAATGAGAGATGGAGAAGATATGAACAATAACTAGTTGTTGGTGTGTCAAAGAGTTTTTAATACTCAAAGAGTTGTTGGAGAAGAGATGAAATGGTTGTAGCTGGAAAAAAATGAAGAAGAGAGGCTGAAAAGAATCATTACTAAGAAAGAGAGAAGGAAAGTGGCATAGTCTCTGTTTAACATTGAACCTGCTTAATACTACCACTTTCCTTTTTGCACTTTAACTTAAGTCCATTATTACTAAAAATAGAGTATTACAATTAAAATAATATTTCTGTAAATAATTTATAATTTTAAGTTTAGAAAATAATTTATAATTTTAAGTTTAGAAACTAATTTATATATATATATATATATGCATTAAATAGACTTGCATTTTAGCTAATAAATTTAATATAAAATTATATTTTTGTATTAAAATTATCTTAAAAAAAAATAAAATATATTTGTATCTTTTAATATATTATTATTTTTTTATTTAACAACTATTTTAATTAACTATAAAATTACAATACAAATTTCAGATAATAAAAAAAAGAAACACTAAAGAAAAACAAAAGCACCAACTCACCATCATTCATAGTCAAGAGACAAATTTGTTAATTAGTTTTAGTCAAGGATCCATTTCAATGAACACAAACAATAAGCTGCTAAAAAGTCATTGAAAATTCATTATTTTTGTATATTGTAGATGAAACAGTTGACTCAATCTATAGAAGGTTTGAGCAATAACACATATGAGTAGATTTTTGTTTAGTATTGAAAGACATATATCATCCTTTAATGAAAACTTGAAAATATGTTGTAAAAATCATGCAACTTATTTGAAACATCGTAATTCTTTTGATCTTGAAAGTTAAATTCTATGTGAATAATAAAAAAAAAATTAAAGAGGTTTTATCAATTGAATCAAAATCAAAATTTATGATATTAAAATGTCTTAAAACTTTTCATCATTTTCGTAATGCATGTGTAACTTATAGAATAATATTACCTATTTATGATAATAAATTTTTTAAAATCTTATTTGAAAACTACAGTGTTGCAAAATACATTAAATAATACTTTCTTGAATTCAATTGAAAATGTTTCTTTTAAAAGATTCTTGATTTGATACAAATTATTAATAATTTAAAAAAAAAATTGCAAGTAGGTAATTCCAATATTAGAATGGAGATGGATGTTGACGGTAGTGTATTTTACTACAACATGTTCGAATTGATTGATATAAAACTAATTATGCTAATATTTTATTTTTGTTTTGGTTTGGAATGAACTTTTTCAATGGTTATGTAATTTTTAAATTTTTATTTTGTTGAATTCTATGTATATTTAATGTTTGCTCTAAGAAAGGTAATTTCAAATTTTCTTGTCCCAAGTTAACTACAAGGAAAGACAAGAAACCTTTAAAGACTAAAAAACTATGACCAAACCAAACTTGGGTACCTAAGAACAAAATTGTCTATGTTGCAGATGTTCTAAACAATGAAGTTAAAACACCAATCATGGTACTTGGACAATAAATGCTCGCAATACATGATGAGGGAAAATGAAGGTGCAAATACGAGAAAGGGGATTGAATTGTGTTTGCCAAAGTTGATATATTTTTGCTAATTTGATGAAGGATGGTTGGTTTTTATGAACTACTTAGATAAGAAGCAATCAGATTCATATGTAGCAAGTAATAAAAATATAAATAATTAACACATAGATTTATCCTGGTTCACCACTAACTTGGCTAAATCCAGTTTCCTCATTCAGAATGCTTTAATCCACTAATTCAAATACCTTGAATTACAAAGCACCTGACCCTCCAAGCTAGTTTTCCCAAACAACTTGACAACTCTAAACTTTTGAGGAACTAACTACCTTGACCCTACAAGCCAAGTCTTCCCCTAACAACCTTAAAACCCAAAATGGAAGAAGGAACTAAACCACTATCGGGTTGGATACAAAAGATTGGAACTCAAAGTGTTTGCTTCTAACAAAGCTAATATTAATAATAACTATCACACTATAAGAAAAAAAACTTAGAGAATATTTCTCATTCACACAAGTGTTTCTCTCTTTGAACTCTAAGATGAATTTCAAATTTTGAGCTTTAGTTCTTCTACTCTTTTATGATTTTCAATGATCTTCTTCTTCTTCTTCAATCTTGAGTATCTATTTATAATTAAAATTGGAGTTGCATAATATAAAGTAGGTAATTAGGAATGAAATCAATACAACCAAAACATTAGTTTTGATTATTCTTGTTTCTGAAAACCAAACATTTATGCTACTTCTGATTAAGTGTTCATATTATGTGGATCTCCTGATTTTCTAAATTTTTGGGAACCTGTGCAATACTTATCTAGCTTTGGTTTTTAAAATCAAGCTTCTTGTTATCACAATAAACATAATATCAAACACTAATTAAATTTAAACTAGGATATAACTTATATGTCAACAGTTTTAGTTTCACTATAAAATACTTCTTAGTTCTTATTTTCTGGTTTTTAGATTCTGAATTTGCATATTCTCTAATTAGAGAGTCTGAATGAAGGGATTTGAATTCCTATCTAGGTTTGTAGTTTTGATTAATTCCATTGGAGAGTTAAGAGAAGCATCTTAATTCTTGTTGTTCACCTAACACTATTGTTTCTGCTGATGTATTAGGTTTCTCTGGTAGTTTTGGGTTTACTGTTATTTTAGGTTCACCAGATGGTTATGATATTTTTGATAGTTCTGATACATAATATGGTTCTTATTTTTCTAAAAGTAATGGTTCATCAGTTGGTTTGGGTTTTGACAAGTATTGTGCTGAGCAGTCCTTCTTTCGCCAGATCTGGGTCTTGTGAGATAGACTTTTTCGCTTCATAAATTTCGAGCACCCACTTACTAGATTCAATGATTGGTGTTTAAACGTGGTTTCTTAGAACATATGCAACATAAACAATTTTGTATTTTGGTAACCAAATCTAATTGGGTCCTAATTTGTTACTCTTGAAAGGTTTCTTGTATTTCCTTTTATTTAACATGGGACAAGATAATTTTGAGTGACATTTATTAGAACAAAAAGTACACAAAACATAAGAGTGATGTTTCTTTAAAACATTAACTTTTTCAGTTAGGTTTGCATTTTCTTTCCTAAGTGTTTTTTTGTTTTTTCTTTAAAGACAATTTATTATTCATGTTCAAGAAGTCTTTATTAGTAGAAAAATACCTCAATTTCTTCATATGTTAATTCATGTACAGATTCATAATGTGTGATGGATCTAGAGGCAGAGTTGATATGAGCCATGAGAGTCAAATCAACTTGCTCTTCATCATCAGAATCACCCTATGTAACTATCAAACTCTTCTTCTTAGGTATGAAATATTTCCTCTGATGTTTCTATTTCTCATATTTGGACAATTTGACTTCGTATGTTCAAGTTTACTGCATCCATAGCAAATAATGCTTTTCTTGTCAAATTTTCCGTCCCTTCCCTTGTTGGACTACTTGGAATCTTTTTGAGGGAAATATTTTTTTATGTTGTGCCACATCCTCTGAATTCTTCTAGATATGAAGGCAATCTCCTCTTCCTCTGAGTTCAAATTATCATCATTTGAATCATTATCCTCTGATTCTGCTGTTGCCTTTAGAACCATCTACTGCTTGGATTTCAAGGCCATAATCTCGTTCTCCTTCTTGGACTCATCTTCTTCAAGCTCAATTTCATGTGATATGCTAGAGATAATTAATTCTTTTAGCTTAAGAGTATTCAGATCCTTTGCTTCCTAAATGACAGTGATCTTAGATTTTCACTCGCCTTTTAAACTCCTAAGGATTTTCTTCACATGATCATCAATAGTATAACTCTTCAAAAGTACCTTTCATCCTAATACTAGAGTCTAGAATGGTTTTTGTTTCTTAAATTTTTTTGCTTCCTTTATAGGTTACAATCAAACTAGCATAAATACTCTTTGTTGTCTCTTTGTCGGTGCACTTGTCAAACTCCTTGAAGGTGATTGCATTTATGATGAATGTTTTGGACTTATAATGCATGTTGTACATCTTTTTCATCAACATTCATCTCCTTTTTAAGATTTTCAATATCATAAGTATTCTTTGGAGCAGTATAACCATCTTCCACCAAGTCCCAAGGTTCAGGATCTTGTGTAATAAAGAAAATTCGCAACTTATCCTTCTAGTACTCAAAACTTTTCCCATCAAGCAGAGTTGGAATGTTGATGTTTTCTCCAGCTACTTCTTCAATAAAGCCAGGCATATTGCATTCTAGGATCTTTCCTCAAACACTATAAAGTGCTCAGCCATGAGACCGAGCTGTGATGCTAGTTGAAGGTGCAAACACAAGAAATAGGTGTTGAATTGTGTTTGACCAAGATGATAACTTTTTGATAATTTCAAAATTAAAACTTGTTCAGTTTAGGTGACTTAATTGGAGTAAAAGCTTTCGGATTCAGAGGCAGCAAACAATGAAAATATTAATAATTTGACACATACATTTAACTTAGTTCACCATTAACTTGGCTACATCCAATCCCTTGATTCGGAAGACTTAAATCCACTAATTAAGATACCTTGAATTACTAAGCACCTGACCCTAAAAATCATTCTTCTCAAATAGCCTGACAACCCATACTTTTGAGAAACTAACCACCTTGACCTTACAAGCCAAGCCTTCTCCTAAAAACCTGAAAAACCCCAAATTTAAGATGGAACTAAACCACAATCGGGTTGGATACAAAAGATTCGAAGTTTAAGTGTTGCTTTTAACAAATCTGATAATAATAATACCTTTCACAATCTAAGAAGAAAAACACTTATAGATCATTTCTAACTTGAACAATCATTTTTCTCTTTGAACCCTTAAATAAGTTTGAAATTTGCAGTTTATGAGTTCTTCTACTCTTTTCTGATTTTCGAAAATCTTCTTCTTCTTCTTCAGCCTTAAGTATCTATTTATAGTTAAAATTAGGGCTTCAATTTAGTCCTTGTTTAATTTTGAATTGTATTATCATTCCTAGTTTGGTAAAAAATGATCTCATTCAAAAATAATTATGAAAAAGATGCTTTTTGAAAATATGTTTTTTTTTTGTTTGTAAATTCTTTATTTCTGAATCCAATATGAGCAGTTCTTCTAGATTGATTATGATCGTATTTTTTTTAGATTGATTATGTTCGTATTTTTTTTCCAGATTGATTATGTTCGTATTTTGTCAGATTAAGTTAGTAAATTCTTCAAATTTATTATGCTCTTATTTTGTTTACATTAAATTTGTAAACTATTTAGATCGCTTTTGTTCATATTTTGTTATGAATAAATCTTGAACATATCTTCTTCAAATCTTGACCATATCTTCTTTTCAACTTTTTCAAATATTTTTTTCAATTATAAACATGAATCAAATCTTATTTTAGATTTTATTCAATTATAAATCTAAATCAAATCTTATTTTAGATTTCTTGAATTATAAATCTGAATCAAATCTTATTTTAGATTTTCTTCAATTATAAATTTGAATCAAAACATATTTTATATTTTGTTCAATTATTAATTTCAATCAAATCTTATTTTAAATTTTCTTCAATTATAAATTTGAATCAAATTTAATTTTAGTTTGTTTGAATAAAATACTTTTGTTATCAAAACTCTAAGTATAAAATCAATTTGATTCCAACGTGAAAACCTAAGAGAAAGACAGACCGAAATTGATTTGGATAGTGGCTGAACCTAGGGTTCATTTGGTGGTTGTTTAAGAAATTTGAATTTATGAAAATTTAGAGGTGTCGTTGGATAGGTTATGTTGCGTAGCATGAGTTTCTTGTGTAATAAAATGTCTACAAGTTAAGGTAACAATATTTTATATGCTTGAATGCAAAGTGTGTATATATACATGTTCTTCCTCGAAGTGATGAATAAATATTCACATGATCGTTTATGTATTTGATGTGATTATGTACTAATAACTAATAACATATGTGTTTGTTATGTGTTATGAATCTTATTGATGATAAATTGTCACAAGTATGCTATGTGAAAATGTGTTGAAGAATTATTAGTGCTTAATGATTATTAAAGTAGAGCTTTTCCATAGCAGCATTTACATAATAGTTTATGTGAAAGAGTTAGAGTATTCTCATGCATTTCATAATTAGGGGTGAGAGTGATGGGACACTAGGAGGTCCACCTTATCCTTGCGAAGATTATTGCATTGTGTTGGTCTGTGATAGATTGCACTATAGTAAATTGTGTTTGTCCGTGATAGATTGCACTCAGTAAATAATATTGGTCTATCAGAGGTTTTACATTTATGATTTATGCCCCTCGATGAGGGTTTTGAATTCTGAAATCATGTGCATTGACGTATAAGCATTGCATTAGAAGAATTTTCGCACAAGTCGTGTTTGTTATATGATGATATATTTATATGCATATTTTTTTATCACTTGATACCATGTCATGTTATGTTTCTATGCTTTATATTCTTGTATATCTGTTGTTTATAGGTCATAACCCTCTTTTATCATTGTGTGTCGAGCTTATGCCCTATGTTCTTAGAGTTTTGAGATGTGCAGGAATTGCAACGACATCAAAGACGTGGCAAAACTATGATTTGGATTGACGATCAAAAGTAGGGATGCTTGATGCCACACTTGGGCCCTCAATACCTAGTTATCCTCAGTTTAGAATTCAAGATCAACTTAAGATTTTATTTATTTTATTCTGTTGAAATTTTTAGTTTCAATAGAAGTTCTTTATCTGAAACAACTATGACTATATTTTTACCGACGTGAATTGTTCGGTAGTGAATAAGTCAGTTGTATTGAAATCATTTTATAAAATACGACAATCATTTTAATCGTGGATTTTAAAAAATAATTTTATATATATATATATATATATATATATTACTCTAATTTATATTTGGATGACGATTATGAATATTTCATTCATAAGTATTAGTTATCTTAAAAGAATTTTTTTTACATTCTCATTGAAAGTCGGGGTGTTACTACACTATATAAGTGTAAATAAGCAAAAATATATATATATATATATATATATGGGACCATATCTAGTGAGGAATGCCTTCTTATTTCAGAGTGAGAGAACACTTTATGAACCCTTAGATTAAAATTAGTGGCTAAGATGATAACCTCACTTAAGGTGGAGTAAGTCACGTTCAATGCACTTTCTCTCCCCAAATCCAATTTTCGTTTGTGACAGTTTATCTACGTTGATATCCATTAGCATTCATCTATACCCCTTCATCTTCCAAGCACTCCTCTTCATCTCCCACAGCCTGTTTCTTGCTACACAGACTTTGCTATAGCCATCAGAGAGTAAAACCATCCCATGTGTATTACAAATGTGTTGGCTATCCTAATCACACCATGATTTTCTCTCTCCCTCTCTTTGGTCCTATTTTCCTATCTTTTCCATGAAAAACAACTTCAGTGCTTTTAGATCGAAATTAGGGATTTGGATTTCATATTATTTTTAGGGAAAATTACATTTACCTCATCTGAAAAAGATACTAATACCCACTAGTTTAGACAAAACATTTAAATTCCTGCCATACATAAACTCTCTCACCAACCATGCCTAGAAACATAAAAAGTCAAAATTTCTACCACTAAAACATCACAAGGTATGGTATCTTTCCTCTAAAGCATGCTCTTTTATCTACATGCCGCTTCTACTTTTTTTTCTCTTGAAAAGGAAAAATCACCAAGGAAAAAGAAACATCTTTGTTCTTATTAATAGCTTGTTCTCTATGCAATAATTGCTTTCCAAGCATATTTTCCCCTTGCTCTAGAACAAGTTAGTCCAATACTTTGTTCTTGGTTGATTTCAAATCAATCTTGCCCTTAAAATCTCATATTTTTGTGTGTGTGTATGCTTCAGGTAAAGATAACAAATGGAAAATAATGGACATGAAAATCCTTACTCGAGACGTGTTCATATGCTTGTACACTTTGTTGGGGAAGTAATTTTTCAACTAAAAAACGTGGATTCGGATCATTACTCATATTTTGATTTTCCTTTTCCCCTTTTATTTTTTTAATTGGGTAGACATATAAGAAACTCGACTAATACTGATTCTCATGTTCTTGAGATGTTCAAGATAAATAGTAACTGCATTTATATTCATTTGTATGTTACATTATTGAATTTTGATGAAAATGATATTAGAATTTCAACATTTTGAATTTCAATTTTAACCTTGGTATATTGAAGCCATGTTAAGGTGCTAGTTTTTTTTATAAGTAGTTATGACATTAAAAGGCATAAGGCTTGCAAAAACGATCCGGTATCAGAATACAAAGTGCACCAAATCAAAATGTCTGATACAATAGTATGTAAGATAAGAAAAAAAAAACAGTTCAAACTAATTGATACATAATGCCCCCACAAATTACAACACAGCTGCCAAAATTGGGTTTTGTTGGACACTATGTTAGTGCAAAGGAGATAGTAGCTGCAATCTTCTAGTTGATGTTTCGATGATAACAAAAGCAAACAGATAAGGAACAATTATTCTCCAACTATATTTGTTCGATGTGCAAATAAAATTAGAAGACCAAGATTTGTATGAATGATTATCTATGTTAAGGTAACATAAGTTATGAATCCTTTCATAAACAAAGAAGAAGTAGTTAAAGTTGTGTATGATTCTGATGAACGCGCTTTAAAATATGTTTATGGTGAAACTGTTAGTACAAGCAATGATCTGAATGTTCAACCTCTGATAAGTTTGTCAAGCACAATGACCATCTTCCATTGATAGTTGTGTCAAGCAAAATGATTGCCTGCCTATAATAAGTGTGACAAGCAAGCTGCCTGTGAAAATCACGTCAAACATCAGATCGCCTGCCTTTGTAAACTAGTCAACATTTTGATAATTGTCAATGCTTTGCAAAGTCAACTCTCAAAAAACCATAACGCTCTAAAGAAGAAAAAATTGTATATCCTCTAATCTCTTGAATCTATTTAGTTGTATGAAATTTTTAGTGACCTTTTATGATAGTGACATCCTCTGCGATACACTTTCTTATATAGAACATGCGCATAGTCAACTAAGAAGATATATATGGATACATCTTAAAGATTGATTTGCCTTAAATGGTGATCGAAGATCTCTAACGATAATATTTTCAATGAAAACTTCTTCCTTGTATATACGAAGAAATTATCTAACCCATCCAAGAAGATAATAAGAGCGAATGAAAAAGGCAATATGTTTAAGAGGAAATTCAAAGAAAGACAAGAACGAATCAAAAGAAAATCATGAATGAAAAGTCCTTTTAATAGAGAGTAGTTATAATTGATCTAGGTTTAGTTTAGTTGATTTTGTGTCTAGAGAGACTAGAGAAAAATACTCAAAACCTAAGGAGGCAAAATAAAGAATATTTGTTTGTCGTTAATTGAAATAGTGGATTAAACCTTCAACTATATTGAGGCAAAATATTTCCGCAAGGGAAGGATAAGATGTAGCAACAGTTATGTGGTTAACTAGTATACAAATATTTGTGTTCCCTCTCTTTGCTTCCCTTATCTTAGTTCTTTAATATTCAACATTATTTTTACTAAACTTGATTTATAAGAGTAAGTAGAATATTTTGTGTAAAGCAATCGAAATATCTTTTAAAAATGGTGAAACACAATTCAACCCCAACTCTTTCTTGTATTTTCCGGCATCTTCAGCACAATTCACGATCGAAATATCTTTTAAGCTCGGTCTTTTGATTGAGCACTTTACTTTGTAAGAGTAAAGATCGATTACTGCTAGAAATGCTAGTGAAATTGTCAGATTTAGTGTATATTTTAGGATCAATCTAGTTATCTTTTTTCTTGAAATTTCTTTTATTTTTTTTTATTTTTTTATTTTTTTTAAATTCATATGGACTGTTTGTTTATCTAAACAATAGATAAAACGCTTTAGCAAAAACATATTTTTTGCAAAATGTCAATTTCATCTCCTTTCCAACTTTTTTTAAAAAAAATTCGTTTATATGAAAATCACTCATCAATGACATTTTGAGTAGTAAAACATAATCTCTATATTATAATAAGTGAATATTCAAAGAGAAGAATACACATGTAAAAATATTTCTATTTGGTTCCTTGAAATAGAGTAAACATCTCAAAGTCATACCTATATGATAGATACTATGAAAATACTTGATCATGTGGCTAGCTTTTACATAAGATTGTATTTTTTTTTCTTGTATTTCTTTCTCAAATATCTACTTTTATATGCTTTGAAAATTCGCTCAATTTTACTCTGTTTTCTAGTTGTGGCTCGTGAAGCTCTTCAATGACAAACTAGACAAAACTCTTAAGCTTCCGTCAGACACATTGAATTAATCAATGAGAGAAGAATCAAAATAATAATACTGAAATTCATCCTTTGATAGAGAGAAGTATTAGTAGATAGTACATAATTGTTAGTGCAAAGTAATGGAAACATTATAATGCATTTCAATAATAAAATTAACTAAAACAAGGAGAAATTTTCTAAAAATGTCAATGATCTATAGTGTATGTTCAAATGTGCAGGTAACCTTTTAGTTGAAATGGTAAGAAGTGAAACCTCTCATCCAGCGCGCACAAATTCGTAAAGTTGAATGGTAACAAGTAGAAGATCATCATCAAAACAAAGGTTAAAGGATATACTCAAACATCCTTGATTAAACAAACAATGCTTCAAATGAATAGATTCAACGTAATCTATCATCTGATCACCATAATCTCATTAGAAGAAGCAAGCATAAGTATAATGGTTGAAACAAGACTATCTTCATTGAAACTTGAAATGCAAGAGGACCGAAACTCTCATGGAATATCATCTTTGGATCCCTCTAACGAGAGAAATATTTACAATAAATGAGTTTAATAACTTGCTATCTGGACAAACTCATGGGGATATTATTACCTATAAAGAACTATCTTGGAAATCCTCTAACTCCAAGGTCAAGATTCATTCCTGTATCTGCTCAACGAGAAGATACTTGCCTTTGGTGCATAATGTGCTTTATTCTTCATCTAAGATTCACGAAATCAAATCACTCGACCAAATGACTGCATCTACTAATTCAAAAGAAAGATTGGAACCAAGCTAATTTTATTTTTCGTTAGAAGATCATCTGATAGAAAAATTTGACCAATTCTGGTAAGACAAAAGTAAAGACGAATTTGCTAGATCATCCGTGTCTATCATCGGTCAGATACTTTACAATTTATTTAATTATTATTTGTATAATTGTATGTTTCACATGATATAATCCTTTGCGTTTTTGTGTTTTCTTTCTTGAGTTATCTATGTGTATGTATAATATTTTCCCTTCAATGTTATGTCTTCATGTCTTAGTCAGGGTTTTCCTGACCTCGGTCATACCACTTTTTTGAATTTTTTTTTGTTACTTTAATTGAAACCTAAGTTTTGATCTCTTTCTTTTTTATGTTTATTTAAACTTCTTTCATTTATATTGTTTTTCAAAATCATCATTTTTGTTAAAAAACATTTCTCTCCCAACTCAAACCTCTCGATGGTATCTTTTTATTTTTCCTCTACCACAACTCTTCATCTCTTCTTTCTTTTGCTTTGAGCTTTTAAGTTGCCCTACATGTCTTAAAGTGTCTGTAAAACTATGGGTCTGATGTATGTCTCACTCTTCATCTTCCTCATCACCCTCATCATTATGTTTCCTTTTCCAAAATATTTTTGCTTCATTTCTCAAAATTTGTTTTTTCTATTTATGTAACACCCCAAATTTTAAAACAAATATTTTCTTAATGAAATAGGGTTTTAAATAATTAATTTGGTGTTAAAATTATTTTAGAATATATGTGGAGAAATTTTACGACTAATTTTTGTTATATGTGTGTTTTTTATGATGTGTTAATCTTGTACATATTTAACTAAGTAAGTGATATGAATAATAAATATTATATTTTATTATTTTATATATTTTTCTATAAATAAAAGTATTTTAGTGTACATATTTTAGGGTTGAATATTTTATAAAAGTTTTTAAAAAATAAATAAAAGGGATTTGTATTTTGAAAGGGTGTGAACAAATATTAGTATTTTAATGTGAGTATTTTAAAGAGTAATATTTTAATTAGGGATGAATAGAACAAGTAATTGACTTGTTTGGGACACTTTATAAATAAAATAAAATAAAGTTTTGGATAGACCATTTTCTGCACTCCTCATTGTTGTTTGCTTCTACTATTGTTTTGTTTGGGCTATTTGCTTTTGACACTTCAATTTTGAGTCCTTGCTAGTCACACCCTTCCATCTACATTTTAAAAAAAAAAAAGTTTGCCAGAGAATTCATGCTGACAAAACGCAAGCAACTATACTCAAGGAAAACCCTTTTTCTCTTAAATTGCCTCCTACCAATTCTTTGCCATTTGAATCGATGCAAACCTCTATCCCACACCAAATCAACCACTGAATCCATGGTATCAATTTTATTAATCGTTGCTCCGTTTTTTCAGAAACAACTCCATTTTTAATAAACAAATTTGTATCATTCCTTAGACGAGTTGTTTTTGGTCGATTCAGATCACCACATTTGTCATCTCAAAAGACTGACATCGTTTTTGGATTCCTCTCGCAAAATCTTTAAGAAACACTACTCATTAAATTGTACGGTGAATTAATTAGTTAATTTTTAATTATTTACAAAAAATTATTATTAATTATTTAATATTGATTTGTTTGACTCGACTTTTGAGTGATAAATTGATTAATGTGAAAATATGAGAATTGTGAGATTAAAATATGAAATAGAAATATTTATAATGTGTTGATTGATTTAAATTCGTTAAATGTGTGACATTTGATATTATTGTGATATTTGATTTATTTTCGTTAAATGTGTGATATTTGATATTATTGTGATATTGGATGTCAAATGAACTTTATGCATATGTTTATTTAGACGAATTTTTGTGATAATAAAATATGGATGCATGATATGATATATGTTTGTGTGATGATAATGATGATTTTTGATGGATTATTGTGATGTTATAAAATTGTGATGAGAATATTGATGGATGATTGTGATGAGTTTATATGATGGTTATGATTATGTATGATTAATGATGTTATAAAATTGTGATGTGAATATTGAAGTACCCCATAATTGATGAAATAGTGATTATTCATAAAGATGATGCTCTTAATGGAGTTGTCTAAGCTAACGAGGGGAGAAAATAAATATTGAGAATTTGTGAAATGAAGATTATTTTGTCATCATATAGTTAGGGTACAACTAAATAAGTTTGATTGTGACGCTCTGCTATTGAGCCTTAAGAAAATATTGTTAGACCTTGGAGGTATTTAGGTGAGGAATTCCAAGGTGACTTGGAGGTAGTACTCCAAATGTCAGGAGCTACAATGCAACATACGTTTACCTCGATTGTTGAGTATGTGTGTCTCGGGTTGAATTGAGGAGATTTATGAGGAAAGAGTCAATTTGAATTGTTCGTCCACCGGGGATGGTGGCATAGTATCAAGCCTCCTAACCAAGTACTTCAAAGTTAGAAAGGTACCATGTAACACCCCGTTTTTCAAAGCGAGGGTGTATTTTGTTTTTTTAAAAAGAAATTAAAATTCAACAGAGAATTAAATAAGGGAAAACCTTTCGATAAATAATTGAGTCATTATAATTTACAAACAGCAGAAAGGTTTCTCAAAACATAAATCCAAAGCATGTCCTGATGTCAACATTAGTACATGTACATCCTTCCAATTTAAAATAAAAGTAGCCCAAAAGAAAGACATATGTGTCCTGAGTGACAACCTAGTCTGATCATTCTATAAATACAAAAAACTATACGCCTTGAGTAATCTCCACGCGCCCTGTGAGATTCTCCTATCGTAGCTCCAATCAAGCACTCCCATCCACATTCCCATCCGGAGGGTATGAACCGGTGGGATCATCCTGACTCTCATCTGAGGGCAAAGCCCAGATTTCCACAATAGTTGTAAAGGGTCACCAACCGAAATTAACAGTTAACACATAACATTTAAGCTTTTAAATGCACAAATAACCTTTTCAACTGAGCATACACCTTAAAAGGGTTTCTATATGCCAAACATGCATAAACAAAGTTGAAAAATGAAGTTTTTAACAAAACAACACTGTTGTATTCGAATACAACATCTTTGTATTCGAATACAAGGCTATTTCAGCATTCAGTAGCAAAACAGCATGTCTGTATTCGACTACAACAGTCTGTATTCGACTACACAGTAAGTCAGTGGCAAAACAGCATGTCTGTATTCGAATACAACTTGCTGTATTCGAATACACATCAGACAGCAGCAGAAAAACAACAAAAATCAGCATTTTTCAGCTTTTCAAAGGGTTTCGAAATCAATCAGCACTTACCCACAAATCCAAACAATCAAACTTAGCAATTATAGCGCACTCACCACGACATCTTGAGTTTCGAAACAATTTTGCAATCAAATACACTTACACACAACTCCAAAACAAAACACTTAGCGATTATAACACAATTACCACGACATCTTAAGTTTTGAAATGGTTTTGCAATCAATCACGCTATCACACAATTCCCAAACATCCACACTTGGTAATTAAAACACAATCACCACAACAACTTTAGTTTCGAAACACTCCAACATAAACTTGAATCAAAACACGACTCGCACACAATTTCAAAACATACTGCTTAACAGTTACAACACAATACCCACACGGACAAGATGAACCAACAAATCACATGGCATCACCTTGACTCGACAATCCAAACACGAACAAGATGAACCAACAAATCACATGACATCACATTGACTCGACAATCCTAACACAGACAAGATGAACCAACAAATCACATGGCATCACCTTGACTCGACAATCCCCAACACATACAAGATGAACCAACAAATCACATGGCATCACCTTGGCGCGACAATCTCAACACAGACAAGATGAACCAACAAATCACATGGCATCACCTTGACTCGACAATCCCAACACATACAAGATGAACCAACAAATCACATGGCATCACCTTGGCGCGACAATCTCAACACAGACAAGATGAACCAACAAATCACATGGCATCACCTTGACTCGACAATCCCAATGCATACAAGATGAACCAACAAATCACATGGCATCACCTTGGCGCAACAATCTCAACACAGACAAGATGAACCAACAAATCACATGACATCACCTTGACTCGACAATTTCAACGCATACAAGATGAACCAACAAATCACATGGCATCACCTTGGCGCGACAATCTCAACACAAACTAGATGAACCAAAAAATCACATGGCATCACCTTGGCGCGACAATTCATTTCTCCACAAAATCATTTTTACGACAAGAGTAAGTAAACGCAGATATTAAGAGATTCCCCATTCTTAATACTCATTTAACTCCAACGATTTTCAAAACAAACATTAAGTAAACAAGACATTAAAAGATTCCCCATTCTTAATTCTCATTTAACTTAAACGATTTTCACAAACACACATTAAGTAAACAAGACATTAAGAGATTCCCCATTCTTAATACTCGTTTAACTTAATGGTTTTCGAATTCCACACAAAACAAACTCAAACATATTATCAAATCCAATCCACAAATCAAATTTCATCAGTGTTATTTAAGAACACGTCAATTACAACAAACACAAATCAACACAACATACCACTCAAACACGTCACATTTCATTTACTCAAAATCATACTCAAATGAGTTAAATTCATTTTCCCCGGAATCAACACTTTAACCCTAACAAAATCCTTTTCCACACAACCTCAGGTAAGTCCCTAAATGCAAACTAGAAGTTTGGAAGGAGCCCTTAACTTCACTTTAGCTTTTTCGTTCGATTACGGTACCGTGAGCAAATCCGGTAAAATCTCCGTTCGCAATGTTGCTTCCAAAGTTGGTCCACTAGCACCGTAGCACGGAGGTGAGCAACCTTCCCTTCTGTCACTTCTTGAAATGAAGCTTGGATCTAGATGAAACGGGGAGATTTGAGTTTGAATCCCTAATACCGTTTTTCTCCATTTTCGAATCAAAGAGGAATAGTGAAGTTGAGAAATCCTTGTCCTATCACCCACGATCAATTTCGAACTCAAGGAAGCAAGGAAGAACGAAAATGGATGAAGATGGAGGAAGGAGGAAAAACAACGCATGCGAGGCAGGGGAGGAAGAAGATGGAAATTTTCTGTTTTCTCTCCTTCTCTTTTGCTTTCTTCCTTTTTCTTTCCTTTCTATTTGCTTTCTTTCCAAATCCTTCCCTTCCTTTTCTATATATATATATTAATTATAATTAACAAATATCTCAAAATCTTTAGATATTTATTAAATTACCCTTTCACCCATAACGCATTAAATTCTTTGTAAAAGATGCACCGCAGTTAATTTACTCTATTTATCGACGAGTAATTCTAATCGATATCAAATATCTTCTTGGTCATATATACTCCAAAATATTAATAACTTTGACTAAAAAGCCTCTGAGTTCAATACCAAAAATACACCAAAATACATAAAGTACACTTAAAATTTATGGGTCTTACATACCACATTGTGAAGTAGAGTCTAAGCTCATGCCTAGCATTGCATTTCCTTGTGATTGTTTTGTTGTGATTGATGTGTTTCAAAAGTAATAATAATTATTCTTAGATGATTTGATGCATATTATAATGAGATAATTATTTTACTTGAGTGGCTTTGATGTTATAATATGGTATGATTTGCTTAAATACTTTGATATATCGTAATGTGATTGTGATACAGTCTATTATGATTGCTTGCGTGTTGTTCATACTTATTCTTCATACTTAGTTACATTTTCTTTTGTTTTCTTGGAAACTGATTTTCTTTATTCGCTGCGAATGTAATTCAAAAAACATCTAATATAAATTATTATACATGTTATTTTGGGGTTTAGGGTGTCACAATTTATACCTAAAATGTTTTCAATTTTACTACCTGCGCTCCTTCAATTATCTCTCACTTTTTGTGCTATCTTTCTGTCTTTTTGTTGTACTGTTCTCCAGCTCATCTTCTATGGATGTTGGTTCATCTTCTGGTAGTTAAAAGAAGTTGCCTCTATGGTCACTATCATTCTTTTTGAACAACTAGAAGCTCGAATTGGTCTGCAAGAAGTTGATCACAAGTTGGACTGGACTCTTGAGGTGTGTCTCTAGCACTTCTACCTAGGATTAGTTTTTCCTTAAGTTATTTCTTCTTATCCCTCTTATGTATGCTTTTTAATTGTGATTCTCTTCTTAATGAAAAGTTACCCCTTAGTTATTATGTCCATTCATGTTTCTTTTATAGTAACTTATTCTTGTTAATTCTTTTCATGGTGTGTGATGGCCTGTAAATTTATTCTTTATATATGTGTTTGTTTTTTTTCCTGTTTATGTGCACTATTGCTTACTGTAAATTCTAAAATTTCACCCTTTTTGATAATGACAAAAAGGAGAAAAGTAGAAGATATAGTAATATAGTGTAGAAAGAAAAACATCAAGATCAATACTAGTTCAATGCCAACATGGTAGCTACATTCAATCCCCTAACACAAAAGGATTTATCCCCTAATTCAAAACATGAATTAAAAAACCTAACCCTACAATTCAATTTTCTCAAATTTCAACCTAAAACCTATAAACCATTGAGGCAATTCAACACCTTGACCCCTATAAGTCAAATCTTTTCAACTTACAACTTGAAAAACCTACAAGTTGTTGAGGTAAAATAACCACTACTTGATTGGGTTAAAAAGGGGATGAAATTGGGTTCTATTTTGTTTCTTCTAAGTTGATTGATTAAAATGAACTTCCCACTAAAACAGAGCACAAATCACTAAAATGAAGCCTTAAATTCTGAATACTTAAAGAATTTTGAGTTTGTAAGGTTTTCTGTGTTGTTATGTTGTGTATTCTTTTTCAAAATTAATCCCTTTATATAACATGAATTAGGATTTCAATGTCGTACCAAAAAAATTATGAGCATATCTTCCTTGCGCGAGGTCAATAGATATTTTCACACAAAATAAACCTTGATAGATACAATTTAGAAATATGATCGTTGAAGTTTGATTAATTACAAAACAAATCTTTAACCAAACCTTAGTGAATGATTGTATGTGAAAATGTCTATACAACACTTACAAATAATTCTCCTTGAATCTTCTGAGCATATTTTCCTTGCACGACGTCAACATATATTTTCATGAAAAATAAGTCTTCATAGATACAATTTGAGAATATTACCATTGAAGCTTGATTAATTCCAAAATAAATCTTCAACAAAATCTTCTTTCATACTCTTATTTAAGAGTTGGGGAACAAATTAGAATCTCTTCTTGGACCTTCAAAATTATGAAACAACTCAGTCTTCACCAGAGCATTGACTTTCCATTTTAGCCATTGATTTTCTTCACCAGAACCCAACATCATCATCAAAGTTATATGTTATGTTGCTTGGTTCAGGTAGTAAGTGGAAGAGAAAGAACTGCTTGACTTAGATTTAGTGGCATGGGTAACACCTCATTGCATCTTATGAGCATGTTGTGTATCAAAGTCAACATCATAGAACAAGGTACAGTCTTTAGAGTGAGTGGAACATGAGCTTCAGAGGCAAATCAAGTTGAATCTTCAGAGGTAATGCGGGCACATAACGAAACATGTAATAACTAGAGTATGTACATTGTGTTGACTTCATTTGACTTCACATGACTCTGATGTCTTCGTTTCCTCTAACATATTTCTTTCATCTAATGTCTTTACTTCCTCTGATATCGTATCCTCTGTTTCTTGGTTCTCTTTACTTCAAACTCAATGAAATCGTAAGTGCAATAAATTGTTCGCACAAAGTACATTTGTTGTAACGTCCCATGTATTGATCCAAAGCATTACTTATAACCATTTGTTTTCTCTTAGAAACGACTATAAGTTTTTTTCTTAGAAGTAGTTCATCATGTAATAGATAAAAGATGTGCATCAAGCAAACATTATTCATGCAACTCTATGAGATCATTAGTACCTAAATATTTGTGTAAGGGGTCAGTTCAATCCATGGCAAAATTAAACCAAATAATAAGTTAAAAACCATTAAATATCAATATAAAATATTTTCGTAATAAAATATTTAAAAAAATTGACTTTTTTTTATAATTCACAAAGATGTATCAAAAGTCATAAAATATATCTAAATAAATCAAGTAGCAACTCACATTCAAACAAATAATTAGATCAAAATAAAATAACAATAAAATGTATGCAAGTTATGCATGCTCCTAAAAGTATATGATCCGGATATAACTAGTCACAAAGACGTGCACACAAAAGTCAACCACACCAATTCAGGAAAATTAAATCAGTCACTAAGACATCCATAAACATGCATATGATATGCCATAAAATAATAATGACACTCAAAAGGTTCATGTCATCATCCACTTAGGTAACTAAAAAGACAAAATGTTCAAAACACAAATCACCAATCATTTTGGGGACTACAAAGATAAAAACGTTCATTACAGAAATCACCAGCCACGTAGGCAACCCTAAAAAGAAAAATATTCAAAATACAAATCACCAGCCACTTAGGCAACCACAACAATAAAATATTCAAGATTAAATATTAATTACATATGAAATCAAATTTATATTCTCATGGATGCTCGAAATCAAGAATAAGGCATTTCACTATCCCAAATATAGAACACATATACACGTGAGTATATATTTCAAAATCATATCTCTCATTTTATAAACTATAAAATTGGATTTGCGACGTATTATTGATAGACATTAAAACTAAAATCACAAAGAACACATACAAATAGAAACTTTATTCCTTCTACTACAAAATTTATCCCATTATTAGTCATTTAAGCATACAAATCAAACTTTAAACTAGAAACACCAAAATCATCAACTTAATCATTTTATCATAATTAAAAATTAAATTTTTTCATCAATTCCCTCAAGACTCATGTAGTGTAAATAAAAATAAAAACATTGAAATTAAATAGCAAAAAACACAAAAATCGCAACCTTACATTAAACATTTTCACAACAAGCATTTTTATCATGTTATAATAATAAAAACCAAACTTTATCATTAAGTTCATCAAGACAAACATGTTACTCAAAATAAAAACATTATAGCTAAATTCTTTAAGATATAAAATAAACCTTTTTCTTTTACAACATCAAGATATCATATCAATATCTTACAAACCACTAATTTAATATCTAGTCTAGTTTTGCATGGGGAAATCCCTTACCTTAGGTGCTTTACTTCCTAGCAACACGTTCTAAGCTCCACGAATCGAAGATCAAGATAAAGGTCCAAAATTTACTTGAGATGGTATTAGAAGAAGAAAGAAAATTGTAATTCGACTTGGCGATAACAATGATGATAATGACAGTGTGAGAAAAAAAAGGAAGGAGACTATGTTTCTTTCTTTCTTTCTTTTGTTTGTGATGGAATGTTTAGGAATGTGGGACAAAACAAAAATAGGTATGGGAATAAAATACGAAGTTGGGTAGACTACCTTCTAAATTTTCTTTTGCTAATAGGTATGACACGAAAAACTGTCTAGAATTCCGTTTTAGATATTTAAAATAAAATTATAATATTAGTTTCAGAGAGAGAGAGGCGTGAGATATAACAAAGGAAGAAAGTGTTTTTTTTCCTCTCTTAATTATACAAAAAAGATAAGACCCATTATTAAATTTGTAATGTTCCTTTCAAAAATGAATTAAAGGTGTTAAGCTGTGGGAATATGCATTATCTTCTCTCTTAATTGGTTAAGACAAAGACATAAAGTATGCATTATATCAAGAAAACACCATGAAGTGTCTTAATATCTTGTCATGAAGGAGAGTACAAGGAATGGGGTAAGTCACTTTTTTTATAGTAAAAATGGATGGACCAACGATATTTTCAACCAAGAACACTCATAGATGAGAGTTGGATTTGAATAACTTTACTATCTCGTAGGTCGAATACTTAGTTTGTTTAAAATAAAACTTACAAACAATACAACTTCTATAAATTTTAATTTAATTAAATAGTTCAACTAATATTTTCATCGACTAAAATAAATCAAGCAAAACAAAAAATATCATTGCAGGACACACATAACAAAATAAAATCAACATATCTAACACATCAAGTTCTTGTTAATGAAACTAATCAAAAAAACAAAATATGCAATAGTCCATTTAGGAAACAATCATGCCATAAGTCGACCTCATGTAATTGTCACGCCAAAAAAATTAAATAAAAATAAATGTTATAATTATTCAGGTAAAATACCCAGTGATATAATTTAATTTAATTTAATTTCTATACACATGGAATAAATTATTAATTAATTATTAATTAAATGGTAAATCAAGAAAATTTCTAAAAATATATGAAAATATTGGATTCTTACATTTGTTATCATCAAAACATGATGAAGGAATTGATCATACCAATTTAGTTTTATCACTGTCCCTTTTTTGATGATGACAAATTAGTAATTTTTGTAAACAATTATTTAAAAATAGAAAGAAAGTAAAGCAATAAAAATAAGCAAAGATCCCCATAACTTTAAGCATCCATTTAAATGTTAGATTTATAAGAAACATCTTATAGTTTTTCAAAATTTATCTTCTTTTTAAATGTTTTAAATTATAGTATATAGAGTTTGTTTCAATATTATTTGCAAAACCTCATTTCCCCCTCTTGTCATCAAACAAAAAGTGTCAATGGGTGTAAGTCCAAGTATGCCACATAAATCCTACCAAAACAACAAGATTAAATTGAAAAAGACTAGAAAGTCAATAAATCTTAAATGCATCAAATCATAACATAGAGAAGTTTAACTACTGTTTTTGGACGTTCAAAATTATGAAACAATTCAGTCTTCATCAAAGTGTTGACTTTGCTTAAGAGTTAATGACTTTCTTTAACATAACATAATTTGATTATTGGAGTTAGATGATGTGTTGCTTAGTTGAGGTAGTTAAACACAAAGGAAAAATTGCATTATTTAGAATTAGTGGCATGCGAAAAGTCACCTTGTTGCATCTTATGAGCATGCTGCATATTTTAGCCAACATCATGGAACAAGTTGCATTCTTCAGAGCAAGCAGAACACGAGATCTAGAGCCATCTCAAATAGAAGCTTTAGAGTGTGATAGACACTATAGAGGCATGCTACATACTTCAGAGGCATGCTTCAAATTTCAGAGCATGCCTTAGTCTTTAGAGGAGACGTGCAAAATCTTTATGGGCACACTAGGCAGGAGCCTCAGAGGTAAATCTTTAGAGGTAGATGCACGCACATAACAGCACATGTAAAAACAAGAGTCTTTATATTTTGTTCACTACCTTTGACTCTAATGTCTTCCTTTCCTCTGACATCTTTTTTTCCTCCAATGTCTTCTTTTCCTCTGACATCTTTACTATTTGAACCAAGTTGCTTGGAAGAAATATGCCCATCTATTTGTTTCCTCTACTTGTTTTATCATCTTATACTTTACCTAAATAATTATAACCTTTGTTTTTATTTAATTTTTTTGGCATGACAATTACATGAGGAAAATTTGTGGCATGCTTATTTCTTAAATAGACTATTGTGTATTTTATTTATTTAATTAGTTTCGATGATCCTGGAATCGATGTGTAAGATATGTTGATTATACTTTGTTATGCGTTACCTTCAATGATATTTTTGTCTTTCTTGATTTATTTAGTCGATGAAAATATTAGTTGAATAATTAAATTAAATTAGAATTTATAGAAGTTTTATTGTTTGTTTTTATTTTGTACAAAATAAGTATTGGATGTAGGAAATAGTAGAGTTATTGACACCCAACTCTCATGTTTGTGTGTTCTTGTTTGAAAATATTTTTATGAAAATACATGGTGTTGTCTTTACATAATGTAGGCTTTATGTCCTTGTCTCAACCAATTTAGAGATGACATAATGTATATTTACTCATTCTTAATACCTTTAATTCATTTTTGAAAGGAAGGCTACAAATTTAATTTTGGGTCTTATCTTTTTTGTGCAATTAAGAGAGAAAAAAGACTCTAATCCTTTGATATATCTCATGCATCCTTGTCTCGTAAACTAGGATCATAATTTTATTTTACTTATCTACAAAATGAATTCAAAGAAACGTTTGATGTCAACACTATTAGCAAAAAAGATTAAAAGGTAGTTTATACACATTCGTATTCTATTCCAATACCTATTTAAGTTTCTCCTAAGTTCCCAAATTTTCCATTACAAACAAATGAAATAAAACAAGAGAGAAACATAGTCTCCTTCCTTTTTCTCACACCATCATTATGCCAAGTTGAATTATAATTTTCTTTCTTCTTTTAATACAATCTCAAGTAACGTTTAGACCTTTGTCTAGTTCTTTGATTCATGGGACTTATAACATTTTGCTAGGAAGTAGAGCACCTAAGGTAAGGGCTTTTCCCCATACAAAGTTAGGCTACATATTAAATTAGTGATTTGTATGATATTGATATGATATCTTGATGTTGTAAAAGAAAAATGTTGATTTTATTTTTGTCTTAAAGAATTTAGCTATATTGTTTTAATATTTGAGTAATATGTTTGTCTTGATGAACTTAATTATAAATTTATATATTTATTATTATAACATGATAAATATGCTTGTTGTGAAAATGTTTAATGTAAAGTTGAGATTTTTGTATTGTCTTTGTGTACTTAATTTTAAAGTTATGATTTTTATTATGATATCATGAGTAATATGTTTGTTAGGATGTATTTGATTTAAAATTTTGATTTTTGTGCTAGTTAATTTCAATGTTTTGATTTTAAATAACACTGCACGAGTCTTGAGGGAATTGTTGTAGTTTTTTAATTTTTAATTATGATTAAGTTGATTAGTCTGATGTGTTAAGTGTAAAGTTTGATTTTTATGCTTAAATGACTAATAATGGGCGAAAATTTATAGTAAAAGGAATAAAGTTTCTAATTGTAGGTGCTCTTTGTGATTTAAGTTTTAATGATCTATCAATAACACGTTGCTAATCCAATTTTGTAGTTTACAAATTGAAAGTTTTAATTTTGAGATATTTATTCACGTTTATATTTGCTCTATATTTAGGATAGCAAAATGACTTATTCTTGATTTCAATCATCCATGAGAGTATAAGTTTTATGTCATATGTTATTAAAATTTAATCTTGAATATTTTATTTTTGAGGTTACCTAAGTGGCTGATGATTTATGTTTTGAACAAGGTTCTTTTTTGGTTTCCTAAGTGAATGATGATTTATGTGTTAAATATTATTCTCTTGTGGTTGCCTAAGTGATTGGTGTTTTGTGTTATGAACCTTTTATCTATGTGGTTGCTTAAGTGGCTAGTGATTTGTGTTTTGAACAATTTATCTTTTTTAGTTACCTAAGTGGATGGAGACATGTACCTTTTGAACATCATTATAATTTCATGACATATCATATGTATCTTTGTGGATGCCTCAGTGGCTGGTTATATCCAAATTATATACTTTTAGCATAACTTGCATAGATTTATTTGTTATTTTTATTTTTATCTAATTATTTGTTCTAATGTGAGTTGCTACTTGATTTAATTAGATAAATTTTATGGCTTTTGATACATCTTTGTGAATTATTAAAAAAGAAATCAATTTATTTAAATATTTTATTACGAAAAGATCTTATATTCATATGTTATAGATGTTAACTTATTATTTGGTTTAATTTTATCGTGGAATGAACTTATCCTTTACACCAATATTCTGGTATTAATGACATCGAAGAGTTGTATGAATGAGGTTTGTTTGATGCACACACGTGAAAAAAAGGGGACTTTAACTTAAAAATAATGTTTTTATAGATAAAACAAGCATGATACAATTTTAAAGTTTATTTACCTTTGATTGTTAAGTTTAAAAAAAATGTGGAGGAAATCCGGTATGAAAAATTTGGATCAGTCGTTGTTTTATTTATATCACCTAAAGATAATTTATTTATTTTTGGACGTAAGTGAATATTTTTCTAACAATTAGTAGATAATTTTTGGAAAAAAAAAGTATAAATAATAATATCTAGTAAATTGCACTATATTCTTTTGCAAAAATGATATTAGGTTATTTTCTACCAAAACTTTTTGTTTTTACATGATGAACTACCCTAGAAGAAAAAAAAATTATTTGTTTTTAAAAGAAAACAAATATCTTTAAGTAATCTCTTGGATAAAAATCTTGGGCGTTACAGTCTGCTTGAAATCTTGCACATACTGATTTATTAAATATGATGTCAGGAATGGAAATAGTATGGTAAAGTAAGGATCCTATCATTCTACTATAGATTTTTTGGTTATCTTTTTGGTATGATACATATTTTTCAAGTGAACAAGTAGGGTGCATTGGTCTAGCCATAAGTTTACAATCACTTATCTTAAACTTGAGAAGCACTTTTGTTATTTAGTTTGATAAATGTGTATACCTTTTGTTGCATTTTCTGAATTTGAATCCCTAAGAAGAACTTAAGTTCTCCTACACATTCCTTTGAAATTCAAGCAACATTAGTTTTGAAAATTTTTGGCATCGAGTGCCATTAGTAGATCCAAAATTAATTTCATCAACATAAATTTGAATATTAAGAATGTCATTTCCTATTGATTTTCTAAAAATTTATTTTTAAGCAAGAAGTTTGTTTAACATTAGACTTCTTTAACCATATAGTGCATTGGTGTAGCCATATATTTTTAAGCAAGAACTCTAGGTGTTTGTTTTAGACTATACATAGTTTTCCTAAGTTTAAAAACATGATTTGGAAATTCAAAACCTGGGAGTTTGTTTAACATAGACTTCTTTACTTATATAACCATATAGTAAAACACTTTTAACATCCATTTGAAGTAATGTGATGTTATTATTTGTAGCAAAAGAAAGTACGATACGTATAGCTTCTAACCTAGCTACTGGAGCAAATATTTTAGGATAGTCAATGTCTTCTTGCTGACTGTAGCCTTGTCTCTGACTACTTCACCATTTTCATTTAGTTTGTTTTTGATAACCCACTTAGTTCCACTAATGTTCTTCTTTGGTCTTGGTATTAGATCCCGTATATCATATCTCTTAAATTCATTTAACTTTTCTTTCATTGAAAGAATCCATCCATCATTTGACAATACTTCATCAACAGAGGTAGGCTTAATTGATGAAATTAAGCCAAAGAAAGCGATATCTTTTAGTGATGATATGTTCCTCAAAGGATCACTGGCACTTCCAATGGTTAGAGTTTCATGATGAGACGACTCTTACTTCCATATAGATCTTCCTTCTGAGTTATCTTGATTGTTTCTTACTTGATCAAATTCATCCTCTAAAGATTTGTCATATTCTTCAGATTTGCTTGTATCCAATATTTTTCATGTTCTTTTGGTTTTTCTGCATTTGCTTCCTCTTGTTCCAGTAAATCTGCATTATCATCAACTTGCTTTGAATTTTCAAGGTCAAGTTATTTGTCTTCCAATTTAACATGTATGAATCTTTCACAATCTAAGTTTCCCTATTAAACCCTCAATACGTGTCAGATGTTTCAGAGTATCTAATGAAGGTACACTTTTGATATTTAGAATCAAATTTACCAAAGTTATCTTTAGTGTTCAACATATAACAAGTACAACCAAATTGTTTAAAGTAAGAGATGTTAGGCTTTTTACCTTTTTCAAAAATCACATGGTGTTTTATTCAATATAGAACTAATTAAGACTCTATTTTGAATATAACATGGAGTGTTAATTGCTTCAAACCAAAAGTGTTTTTACAATATTCATCTCATTTAACATGGTTCTGGCCATTTCTTGGAGTGATCTATTCATTCTTTCTACAACTCCATTTTGTTGGGTGTTCTAGGAGAGGAGATGTTGTGAGAGATTTCATTCTCATAAAAAAAAGTCTTTTAAAGAATTTGTTTTCAAATTCTCCTCATGATCACTTCTAATTATTACAATCTTAAGACCTTTTTAATTTTGACTTTTTTGCATAATTTGATTTACACTTTGTGGACTTCTTCCTTACTTCTTAAGAATTTTACTCATGTCCATCTAGTGTAAACATCTACTATAAAAAAGACATATTTCTTTCAACTTAGAGACGCTATTTTCACTGGCTCACATAATTCTTTGTTTGTTTTCCATGTTGACAAGTTTCACATATAATTTCAGGTTTGTCCCTAAGCATAGGTAGACCTTTGGCAAATTTTAGTTTATTCAATTTTGAAATAAATCTAAGAGTTGCATGACCTAATATTTCTTGCCTAATTAGTTCTTATTCATTTTATGACATAACACACTTAACCTCTTGTTTCTGAAGATTAAACAGTTTTATCTTATAAATGTTGTTTTGCCTCTGATCTGTAAAGAGTACATATCCATGTTTCAAACTAATTGCTTTTCATGTTTTTGATTAAATATAAAATCACAATTATTATCACTTAACTCACTAATACTTAATAAATTATGCTTAAGACCATTCAAACAAGACATCTTTAATAGATGCGGAAGTACAATTACCAATTGTACCTTGACCAATGATCTGACCTTTTGGCTTTCTGATAGAGTTTCAGCAAGTGTACTGAATCGTTGCAAGTAATAATAAAATGGTAGTACCGAGTGTCGAACTCAAGGATTGTGTTTTACTATTTAATTATATTTAATTACTAAAATTGAATAAAAGGTTCCCATGTTGATTGAAATAATATTTGAAATTAACAATAGTAATAAAATTGATCCATTATAATGAGTAAACTGTCAGGGATGAGTTTCACTTCGAATCCAACCTTGGTGTCTAATTTGATCCTAGTTACTGAATTCCTTTATTGAATTATTACCGAGTTCTGTTTATTATTCTTGCCCTAATGTCTTAGTGACATAACCTTTAATTCCAAAGTAACACCTAATTCCTTAGTAGATTTAAGATTAGAATTAAGCATTACCATATAGAAATTCTCTTGTAAACTATTGCTTTTCAACTGATTTAATTGGTTTCATGACCTGCATCTATCCCTAGACTACAAATTCATGAATTTCTCTTCTCAAGCATTCATAAAGTCCACTTCCTTTTCAAAATATGAATCATAGAACATTTTAATGTTGATCAAGCAATACAAAGCATTAAGCACAGAGATGAGAAAAGTAATTCAATAAAATCAGAAAAATAAGGGTTTTATGAATAAAGATAAGGATTGAAGAAGAATTACAAGAATGATTCATGAATTATTCTTGATAAAACTGCTCCAATGATTTTAGAAACGGCTGTCTTTGAGTTTCTATGTTAGGGCACAAGTCTCTCTACTTCCCAATAGTCAAAAAGATCCCTAAACAGTGAAAAATTTCATTTTTATGAATGTTGATGAAAGGGATTTGCGTGCCCCAGGCGTAGGATTTGCGCTCCGGGCGCGCCTGGATAGTGTTGAAAGGCTAGAAATGTGCTTCACACGCAGTTGGCGCGCTTTGGACACACACAATCTATTTTTGGATGTATACTGCATTATACTCCTCTTCCGAGTCTGAATATGGTTCCTGTGTCTTCATAAAGGTTGTAGTTATGGATCTTAGCTTTAATTTTCACTTGGTTTGACTCCAATTGAACATCTACAACTCCAAATATAGATGAAATACTCCACATAGGTCATGTTGATTTCTCACCAAAATTCAGCATTGTACTAAAACAAAGTAACAACCCAAAACTACGAAAAATCTCTACTTAACGAAACAAATAAGAACATAAACATTTCATTAAATCAAAGAACTAAAATCAACAAAATATATCAAATAATGCATTAAATTAACTAATTGTTAAAGATAAATAAGACTAAAATCAATAAAAATTATGCATATGATGAAGAGTCATCACTTTCCTTCAAAAGTTAGTGTGCCTTCTTTTCTCAATGTTAGTTCTTGGAACATAGAATTTTCTCGCATCATGTGTCACGAGCATCCGTTGTCCAGGTATTATGATTGGTGTTTTAACTTGATTGTTGAGGACATCTACAACAAAAACAATTTTGTTCTTAGGTACCCAAATGTGGTTGGGTCCTGGTTTTTTAGTCTTGAATGGTTTCTTGTCTTTCCTTGTATTTAACATGGGACAAGATAATTTAGAGTGAACTTTTTTTGCGCAAACAATACCTAAGATATCAGAGTGAATAGATTTAGGTTTAGTTATAGTTTCTTCAAATCCGAGACTTCTTTTACCATTTCTACTAATTCTATAAATCAAAGAAGCACACATGCTTCTTTTCATACCATTAGCATGAAAATCTTGAATTATTTTTCATACTTATAAGAGTTACATGTGGTATTTTCAATTTATGTTGAACTATGATTACTTTTCGAAGTTAGATTTATAGCCTTAAGTACAACAATATTAGTTTTTAGATTTCCACTTTTTGTTATAATTTCAACACTTTGATTATTTCAAACATTAATTTCATCAATTAAGTTTGCATTTTCTTTCCTAACTGATTTTAGTTTTAAAGACAATTTGTGATTCTTGTTCAGGAAGTCATTTATAAAAGTAATGAAATCAGATCGAGTTAAGTTAGAAAATACCTCAATTTATTCATCTGTTGATTCTCTTCTAGAGTTAGAATTTGTATTGGATCTAGACGCATAGTTAGTATGAGACATATAAGCCAAATCTTTTTGCTCTTCAACATCAAACGATTCATCAATATCATCCCTTGTAGCCATCAAACTCTTCTTTTTGGACATACTGACTTTATATGTTTCGGTTCATTGCATCCACAACAAATGATGCATTTCTTGTTAGATAATGTGTTTCATTGGAATTTTTTTTGGCTATGAAAGCTTGTTCCTCTTCCTCGGAGTGTCCATTATTATCCATTAAAGCATCATCCTTTTATTTTGTTGTTATCTTTAAAAAATTTCTCTTACCTGAATTTCAATTCCAATGTTGGTTGTTTTTTATTGGCCTCACTCTTTGCAAGTTCAACTACATGTGATCTGAGAGAGTTGATTAATATTGGAACAATGTTGGTTTTACATTTAGAGCACTGATATTAACTAAATTATTTTATGAGAACAATATATTTGACTTCAAAGAGTATGAAAAAAGTTTCTTGTTATTGATGAAAATCTAAAATAAGATTTGATTCAAATTTACCATTGAGGAAAATCTTTGACCAAATTAAAAGTAAGATATAGTAAATATTTGAAGAAGATTTGAACAACATTTGAAGAAGATTTGATCAATATTTGAAGAAGATTTGGTCAAGATTCGAAGAAGATTTAATCAATATTTGAAGAAGATTTTATCAAAATTCGAAGAAGAATTGATCAAGATTTGAAGAAGATTTGTAGAATATTTAATCAAGATTTATCTGCAACAAAATATAATTTGAATCAATTTCAATAATTTACAAACTCAAGTAAACAAAATAGGAACATAATCAATATTAAGAATTCATAAACTAAATCTGAACAGGATACTACTCAGAATTAAAAGCCCAAATTTGAACTATAAATATATACTCAAGGCTAAAGAAGAAAAACATTGAAAAGCATAAGAGAGTTTTAAGCATTATTTAATACTCCATCCTACCTTGCGAGATTTTAAATGTTCAACTAAAAATCAACCATCTTAGAGTCCCAAATCAAATCTCGAATAATCCTTCCGTCCTATCAAAATATTAACATCCTCTTAGTAATTTTCATCCTTTAATAGACTTTCAAAACTTATATTACCGCAATCTTGAAGTATTCTCGTACTCGATACTCCAATTTCCACTTAATGGCAACATAGAGTTAAATACATCAAGGCTTAACTCATTATGTTTTTCTGAACATCGCTCAAAATTCACTATTACGTGTCTATAGATTAATCCAATATTACTATCCATACTTAATAATCGAAGTTGCAAATCCAGTCTAACTCGAATGCTCGACTTTATCCCTCAAGGTATCGACTATTTCTCAAAGCGTAGTTTATCTAACCAAGGGAGTATTTACTCCTAATGTGCAACGCTCCCTTAACTTCAATACCAGTCTCTTTCATTGACACCTAAGCACCAAATGTATTTCCAAATGGAAGCCTTATCTTCTCAACAATTCCATGATGTTCACATCTCCTTGACAGTTGACAAACTTCATCTAGTTTCATCCTAAAATCTACTAGGAAAACATCGAATACTTTTCTTAATAAGAGTCCTCAACTTAGATCTTTACTTGAAATCCCTTATTAGTCTAATGTTAATCCATCCATACTCATCATCTTCGAGTTTACACCAACACATAGCTTCTGTGTCCTTGGAACCATTTTATAAGTTCCATGTTGTCATGATTTGCTGGACAATTCGTCATCTCGAAGATCTTTTCCATTTCTTGAATCCACTAATCATCTCCTTTCCAGAGTTCTCAGCACCCTTGAACTTTGGAGGATGGTAACGAAGAAATTATTCTAACCCTCTTAACTTAAGAGCACAAATCTCTCTTTTCCTCTTCTCCAGATCCGGTAGAGTCTTTGCAGCAGTTCGCGCAACAACAAAACCTCCATGTTATTTGTAGCTCCAACCATTTGATCATCCCTACTGACGTTCATCCTTGCAACGTCGTTCCCTCTTGGAGGTAGTGTTTCCAAAAAACCAACATCAAGAAGAAGTGTTACCACCACTTCGAATAATTCCAAAATTAAGTTTCGAATATATCAACACATAATAACTACCCCTGATCTGACAACTCAGACCAATTACCCCGACACATGATCAGATAACGACTCACAACCTACAGGTTGACTTACAATCTATAACCAAAGGATCCACAACCCCCAAAGAAAACCAAACCAAAGCTCTGATACCACAATGTAACACCTCGATTTTCAAAGCGAGGGTGTATTTTTTTTTCAAAAGAAATTAAAATAAAGCAGAGATATAAATGAGGTAATACTTTTGGATAAATATTTAAGTCATTACAATTTACAAGCAGCGGAAAAGTTTTTCGAAATATGAATCCAAAGTATTTACACACTAAAAAGCGATGCATGGAGTCCATCGAAAATAAGATGTCATGCTGACAATATTTGTAAAGATACAATCTTCCAATTTAAAATAAACTCAATCCAAAATAAAGACATTTGTTCCCTCTATGCCAACCTAATCTGATCATTCAACCAAAAAATTATACACCCTAAGTGTTCTCCACGCGTCCCGTAAGATCCTCCTAACAAAGCTCCAGTCAAGCATTCCCATCTACATTCCCATCCGTAGGGTACGAACTGGTAGGATTGTTCTGGCTATCATCTGAGGGCAAAGCCCAGATTTCCACAATAGTTGTAAAGGGTCACCAACCGAAATTAACAGTTAACACATAAATCGATTTAATGAGAAACCGGGCCCCTGTATTGAAGCCAATCGATTGGGCAAATCGATTTCGTGAAAGACTGAGCCCCTGTAACTCAGCAAATCGATTGGGCAAATCAATTTCGTGAAAGACCGAGCCCCTGTAACTCAGCAAATCGATTGGGGAACTCGATTTCTTGAAAGACTGAGCCCCTGTAACTCAGCAAATCGATTGGGGAAATCGATTCCCCTGCATATTCTTCCAAAAATTCATAAACTAACTCAATCACATTCATACATAATACCAAATCTTAACACTTAGCGATTTCAACACAATTACCACGACATAATGAACTTCGAAATAGTTTTGAAATCAACATGCTTTCACACAATTCCAAAATGTAAAACTTAGCATAATCAACACAATCACAATGACATCTCAAGTTCAAACACTCAATCATAAACTTGAATCAACACACTTAAACACAATTTCAAAACATACCTCTTAACGGTTTCAACGCAATACCCACGCAAACAAGATGAACCAACAAATCACATGGCATCACCTTGACTCGACAATCCCAACACGGAACAAGATGAACCAACAAATCACATGGCATCACCTTGACTCGACAATCCCAACACGGACAAGATGAACCAACAAATTACATGGCATCACCTTGACTCGACAATCCCAACACGGACAAGATGAACCAAAAAATCACATGGCATCACCTTGACTCGACAATCCCAACACGAACAAGATGAACCAACAAATCACATGGCATCACCTTGACTTGACAATCCCAACACGAACATAATGAACCAACAAATCACATGGCATCACCTTGACTCGACAATCCCAACACAGACAAAATGAACCAAGAAATCAAATGGTATCACCTTGACTCAACAATCCCAACACAGACAAAATGAACCAACAAATCACATTAAGCAAACAGAAATATTAAGAGATTCCCCATTCTTAATATTCTTTTAACTTAAACGATTTCCACAACAAAACATTCAGTAAACAAGACATTAAGAGATTCCCCATTCTTAACACTCATTTAACTGAAACGATTTTCACAACAAAACATTCAGTAAACAAGACATTAAGAGATTCCCCTTTCTTAATTCTCGTTTAACCTAAAGGTTTTCAAATTCCACACAAAACAAACTCAAACATACTTTCACATTCAATCCATAATTCACACCAAAACACATCAAATCATTTTTCCACACAAACCACACAAAACACATCTCAAATTCTATAATTATCAATTATGAACACGTCGAATACGACGACACAAATCAACACAATATATTTCATTTATTCAAAATCATACATACATGAGGTAAATTCATTTTTCATGAAACATTCATCAATATAACCAAAACCTAACTCTAAGATTTTACCTATAAAACCTTAGATTTGTTTTCCCCCAAATCAACACTTTAACCCTAACAAAATCCTTTTCAACACAACCACAGATAGGTCCCTAAATGCAAACTAAAAGTTTGGAAGGAGCCCTTACCTTCACGTTAGCTTTAACGTGCGATTACGGTACCACAAGTAAATCCGGTAAAATCTCCGCTCACAACGTCGCATCCAAAGTTGGTCCCCTAGTACCGTAGCGTTGTAGTGAGCAACTTTCCCTTCTATCTCTTCGCGAAACCAAGCTTAGATCTAGGTGAAACGGGGAGGTTTGTGTTTGACGATTTTGAGATCCCTAACACTGTTTTTCTTCGTTTTCGAAACAACTAGGAAGTATGAAGCTGAGAAAACCTTGCTCTCTTATCCACTAATCCTTGGGTTTCTATTCTTGAAGTAAAAGAACGAAAAAGGAAGCAAAACCAAGAAGAAGAAAAAAAAGAGGAGGGAAAGGTTTTCGCGAGGCAGAGGAGAGGAAGGAGAAGGAAATGTTTTTCCTTTGCTTTTCCTTCCTTCTACTTTCTTTTCTTTCTATTTCCTTTTCTCCTATTTCCCTCCAACCATATATATATATATATATTGTAAGTAATATATATATATATATATATATTACTTACAATATATAAATATATAGATTTATATATTAATATATTATGATTAAAACAAAACCAACAATTACCTAACAACTCTTACCCCCATCATTTCATTCCCCTCTTAATCTAATTTAATAAAAATATCTACTCTCGTCGCAACTCAATTGACCGGTACAATTTTCAGCAACCCAATATATTTTTAACAAAATTGCCCGATATTAAATCCTTCGTAACGTAAATGAATTGTTTTCCGATAAATAATTTTAATCCAATTTCCAAAAATATATTTTTGGCATTTAACTCACTCAATACCAAAAACTAGGCTAACAGCCTAAGAAATTCCACACAAAATACCCTAAAATTGTATGATTTAGGATTTAAAACTATGGGTCTTACACCTCTGAATTCGATTGCTTCTAGACCAAGTAAGTCACCAAAGTTGAACTAGTTTTTTATTTAAATATAAATTATCAAAATGTTACCAACTTTGGCAAATACAATTCAACCCCTCTTCTCATTTTTGCACCTTCAATTGGCATCAGAGCTCGGTCTTAAGGCTTAGCATTTAATAGTTTTTGAGAAAAGATCCAAGGGTTCAATATGTCTGGATTATGTGAAGAAGATGCTAGTGGAAATATCAATAGACCACCTTAGTTTGATGGAGAACATTTTGAGTCTTGGAAGGTCAGTCTTAGAAGTTCCTATATTTCACAAGATGTTGACCTTTGGGACTTGGTGGAAGATGGTTATTGCTTCGAAGAATACTAATGGTATTGAAATTCCAAGAAAGGAGATGAATGTTGAACAAAAGAAGATGTACAAGATGCATCATAAGTCCAGAACGTTCATGATAAATGCAATCACCTTCATGGAGTTTGACAAGTGCAGCAACAAGGAAACATCAAAAAATATTTATGATATTCTTGTTCTGACCCATGAACGAAGCAAGCAAATTCAAGAATCAAAGGAAAACCTCCTAGTCAAAAAGTATAATTGTTCAAGATGAAAGAAGATGAAGACATTGAAACAATGTTTTTCGGATTCCAAACTATGGTCTTAGGATTAAAGGTACCTGAAAGTAGTTATACTAATGTTGATCATGTGAAGAAGATACTAAGGAGTTTGAAAAGCAAGTGGAGACCTAAGATCATTGCCATTAAAGAAGCAAAGATTCCAAATACTCTTAAGTTAGATGAATTAATCAGCTCTCTCAGATCACATGAAATTGAGTTTATAGAGGATGAGTCCAAGAAGAAGCAACCAACTTTGGCTTTGATATCCAAGTAGTAGAAAGTTATGAAGGCAACAAGAGAATCAAAGAGTGATGATTCAAATGATCACAATAAAGACTTAGAGGAAGAGGAATTGGTATTTATATGCAGAAAAGTTTAGAAGATGTGGCACAATAGAAAGAAGAAATTTCCCAAAGATATTCTAGGAAATCCAATAAAGATGATGATAAATATGACAAGAAAATCATCATCTAATATGAATGCAATAAACCTGGACATATCGAGTTAGAATGTCCAAATATGGAGAAAGGGAAACATCACAGGAAAGATTATAGATCGAAGAAAAATAGTCTGATGGCTGCATGGGATGCTTATGATGAATCCTCTAATGATGAATAACACACATATTTGGCTATAATGGATCATACCAACTCTGCCTCTAGATCCAACACATATTCTGACTCTGAAAGTGAATTAAGAGATGAAGAAATAAAGGTGTTTTTTTGACTTTACTCGATCTGATTTAGTTAATGCTATAAATGATTTTTTTAAATAAGATTCACAAATTTTCTTTAAAACTGAAAACACTTAGGAAATAAAATACAAATCTAACTGAAAATGCAACTCTGAAATTTGTATTACTAAACTTAAAATAGATAATGCAACTCTAAAATATGATATTACTGAACTTAAAATAGAAAACACATATCTAAAGACTGATATTGCTAAACTTAAGGCTGAAAATCTAACTCTTAAATGTAATTATAATTTAACATCAATTGAAAATACCACATATAACTCAGATAAGCATCAAAGAAGTATTTCAAGATTTTCTTGATAATGGTATGGAAAGAAGCATGTTTGCATCTAGGACTTATGGTTCTAGTAGAAATGGTAAAAGAGGAATATGATTTCAGGAAAACGTAATTGAACCTAAGTTTGTTCCCTATGATAATTTATGTCCTTTTTTATATAAAGAAAGGTCACACTAAAATATCTTGTCATATGCTAACCATATTGAAAGACAAGAAACCTTTAAGAACAAACAAACTAGGACCCAACTAGATTTGGGTACCAAAGGATAAAATTGTTTATGTTGCAGATGTTCTAAGCAACCAAATTAAAACACCAATCATGGTGCCTGGTCAATGTAAACTTGCAATATACAAAGGAAAAAGGTATATGTTCCAAGACTTAACTAACAGAAGCCAATTGACCCTAGTGGAAGAAGGATTTATCAATGTAAGACCCTTAATTTTGAAATCCTAAATTATACAATTTTAGCGTATTTTGTGTTTAATTTCTTAGGCTTTTAGCCAGTTTTTTTTTTCTATTTAGTGAGTTAAATGCCAAAAATATATTTTTGAAAATTGGATTAAAATTATTTGTCAGAAAATAATTTATTTACGTTGCAAATAATTTAATACCGGACAATTTAGTTAAAAATATCATTTGTTGCTGAACATTTATCTCTCAATTTAGTTGCGACGAGAGTAGATATTTTTAACAAGAAGTTGTTTGGGAAGTGATGGGTGAAATGGTATTTTTATGAAATATCTAGATATTTTTAGATATTTGTTATATATATAAATTATACAAATAAATTAAGGGTGTTATATTTCCTCGCAGGAATGTAACACCCTTAATTTTAAATCCTAAATTATACAATTTTTGGTGTATTTAGGTATTGAACTATGAGGCTTTTTAGCCAAGTTATTGATATTTTGTGAGTTTAATGTCCAAAAATATCTTTTGATGCCCTGATTAAAATTTTTCATTGATAAATAAATTAGATTAATTACGGTGAATCTTTTGTCGAAGAATAATTTTTTATGTTACAAAGAATTTAATACCAGGCAGTTTTGTTAAAAATATCTCGGGTTGCTGAAAATTGTATCTGTCAATTGAGTTCTGACAAGAGTAGATATTTTTAACAAAAAGTGATTTGGGAAGTGATGGGTGTGAGAGTTGTTAGATATTTATTGGTCTAGTTTTAATTAAAATATATATATATATATATATATATGAATATATATTATAAGTAATATATATATACATATATATATATATGTGTGTGTGTGTGTGTGTGTGTGTGTGTGTATGTGTTAAAAAGGAAGAGGAAGCAATGAAATAGAGGAAAGCCCCAAAACGTTCCTGCCTCACGGAATCATCTCCCTCGTGCTTCCTTCTCTTTTTTTCTTTTACTTCCTTTTACTTCAAGAAAAGGAACCAAGGCTTGGTGAGCGAGAAAGCAAGGATTTCTTAGCTTCATTCTTCTCCTTTGATTCAAAAATGTAGAAAAACGGTGTTGGTGTTTTCAAAACCGTCAAACACAAACCTCCATGTTTCGTCTAAATCTAAGTTTCGTTACGCGAAAAGATAGAAGGGAAAGTTGGTCACCTCGACGCTACAATGCTAGTGAACTAACTTTGGAAGCGACGTCGTGAGCTTAGATTTTATCATAATTACTTGTTGTACCGTAACCGCTCGTTAAAGCTAACGTTAAGGTAAGGGCTCCTTCCAAACTTTTAGTTTGTATTTAGGGACTTATTTGTGGTTCTGTGGAAATTAAATTTGTTGGGTTTGAATTGTAGATTTGGGGAAAATGAATTTAATGCTTTTATGGGTGAATGTTTGGAGTTGGGTTTTTGGTGAAATTGATAGTGTTTTCAAGGAAAAGGAAATTGATTCATCTATGTGTGTTGTTGAGGAAAAGAAATTTGATGTGTTCATAAATTAAAATTATGAAATTTTGAAGAAGAAACTTATGTGAATTGGTGGAAAATGAGTTTGATTCATTTAAGTGTGTTTTGAGGAAATAAAATTTGAGATGTTTGAGGTGTGGTTTGTGACACTTAATTTGGCATGATTCATGTCGAAAATGTGGAAATTTATTGGTGATTGATGATTGAACTTGTTGTGGATTTTGTGGAATTTGATTTGATCAAATTTAATGTATATTATGGATTAAATTTGATGTGTGTCGTGAAAATAAATGTTTGAGTATGCTATGTGTCGAATTTGAAAATCGTTAGAGTTAAATGAGTATTAAAAATGGTTAATCTCTTAATATCTGCATTTACTTAATGATTGTCCTGAAAATCGTTAGTGTTAACTGAGTATTAAAAATGGGGAATCTTTTAATATCTACATTTATTTAATGATTGTCCTGGATAGATTCAGAGTATGCTCATGCATTTCATTGTACATGGCAATTGGACGGGCCATGGTGATAGCGGTGAACGAATGGGCCACGAGATGATTCCATGTGATTTGTCTGTTCATCTTATCCTTACGGGGATTATCGCGTCTTGGTAATCTGTGAAAGATTGCACTCTACAACGTGCTGATCTGTGAGCGATTTCACTCTAGAAAATAGTGTAAGGCTTGTGATTGGCGACACTTTAGTAAATCATGCGGGACTGTGATGAGTGGCACCTTGATAATTAGTATAAGGCTTGTGATAGGCGATACAGCTATGACTTATGCCCCTTCAAGGAGGGTTTTGATTGGAATTCCGAGTCCATGCATTTTGGCATATACGCATTGCATTATGGTGCTTGGCACGCGAGTCATGTTTGATTCAAGATTATGATTGAGTGTTTGAACTCAAGTGGTTGTGCCATAAATGCTAACTGTGAATGTTTTGGATTTCTGTGTAAGTGTGATTGATTGTAAAACCTTTTCAAAACTCAAGTTGTCATGGTGATTATGCAATAATTGCTAAGTGTGAATGTTTTGGATTTGTGTGTAAGTGTGATTGATTTCAAAACCTTTTCGAAACTCAAGTTCACATGGTGATTGTGCTATAATTGCTAAGTGTGAATTTTTTTGATTGATGTGTAAGTGTGATTGATTGTAAAACCTTTTCGAAACTCAAGTTGTCATGGTGATTGTACTATAATTGCTATGTGTGATTGTTGAGATTTATGGGTAAGTGTTAATTGATTTCGAAACCCTTTTAAAAGACGAACGGTTTTCTGATGTGTATTCGAATACAAAAGGTTGTATTCAAATACAAACATGTTACTTTTGCTGCGGACTTATGTGTAGTCGAATACAGAAGGTTGTATTCGAATACAAACATGTTGTTTTTGCTGCTGACTTATGTGTAGTCGAATATAGACTGTTGTATTCGAATACATACATGTTGTTTTTGCTGCTCACTTTGTAGTCAAATACAGAAGGTTGTATTCGAATACAAACATGTTGTTTTTGTGGTTGCATTATGAAACAGCCTTGTATTCGAATACAGAGATGTTGTATTCGAATACAACAGTGCAATTTTGTTTAAAACTTCATTTTGCAAATTTGTTTATGCATGTTTTGCATATGGAAACCCTTTTAAGGTGCATGCTAAGTTGAAAGGTTATTTTGTGCATTTAAAACTTAAATGTTATGTGTTAATTGTTAATTTTGGTTGGTGACCTTTACAACTATTGTGGAAATCTGGGTTTTGCCCTCAAGTAATTAAACAACCGGCCAATCCATTTTTAAGTCAAATGAGCAATCGATTATCTAACTGAAAATAAGAATTTCCACTAAGCCAATCGATTGGGAAATCGATTTGGATGAAGGGTTTTAGTGAAAACTGAACTCTGGGCTTAATTCAATCGATTAGGAAATCGATTGAATGAATGACTGAGCCCCTGGATTAAAGCCAATCGATTTTGTCAAATTGGCTGAGTTCCTGTATGGCCAAATCGATTTCCAAATCGATTTTGTCAATCTGGCTGAGCTCCTGTGATAAATCCAATCGATTTCCAAATCGATTTCGAGGAATAGTTTTTAATAGAATCGATTTCCCTGCATGTGTTTCTAAAAATACATAAACTAACTCAATCACATTCACACACAATTCCGACACATAACACTTAGCAATTTCCACACAATCACCACGACATTATGAGCTTCGAAATAGTTTTGCAATAAAAAATGCGATCACTCAATTCCAAAACAAAACTCTTAGTAAAATCAACACAATCACAATGACATCTCAAGTTCAAACACTCAATCATAAACTTGAATCAACCACACTTACACACAATTTGTTCCAAACATAGCACTCAGTAATATCATCACAATCACAATGACAACTCAAGTTCAAACACTCAATCATACACTTGCATCAAACACAACTCGTGTGTCAAACATCCTAATGCAATGCGTATATGCCAAAATGCATGGACTCGGAATTCCAAACCAAAGCCTTCCTCGAAGGGTCGTAAATCATAATTGTACCGCCTATCACTGGCCAAAGTACCAATTATTGAGGTGCCACCTATCATGGGTCAGCACGATTTACTGAAAAACGTAAATCGTAAACGTACCACCTATCATGGGTCAGTACTGTTTACCGAGGTACCACCTATCACGGGTCAGCACGATTTACTAAAAGAAAAAGCGTAAATCATAAACGTACCACCTATCACAGGCCAAAGTACTATTTACCGAGGTGCCACCTATCACGAGTCAGCACAATTTACCATAAACGTAAATCGTAAACATACCACCTATCACGGGTCAGTACTGTTTACCGAGGTGCCACCTATCACAGGTCAGCACAATTTACCAAAATGAAATGCATGAGCATACACTAACTCCATCCACAACAATCGTTAAGTAAATGCAGATATTAAAAGATTCCCCATTTTTAATACTCATTTAACTTAAACGATTTTCACAACAACATTAAGTAAACAAGACATTAAGAGGTTCCTCATTCTTAATACTCATTTAATTTAAACGATTTTCACAACAAACATTAAGCAAATAGAAATATTAAGAGATTCCCCATTCTAAATACTCTTTTAACTTAAACGATTTTCCAAAACAAACATTAAGTAAACAAGACATTAAGAGATTCCCCATTCTTAATACTCATTTAACTTAAACGATTTTCACAAACACACATTAAGTAAACAAGACATTAAGAGATTCCGAGTCCATGCATATTATCAAATCCAATCCACAACTCACACCAAAACACATCAATTCATTTCTCCACAAAATCCAACATACACATATCAAATCTCATAAGCATTAATTTTGAAGACGTCAAATACGATGAACACAAATCGTCACAACATACCACTCAAACACATCAAATTTCATTTACTCAAAACATACACAAATGAGTTAAATTCATTTTCCCCAAATCAATACTTTAACCCTAACAAAATTCTTTTCCACACAACGACAGATAAGTCCCTAAATGCAAACTAGAAGTTTGGAAGGAGCCTTTACCTTCACGTTAGCTTTCACGTGCGATTAGGGTACCGCGAGTAAATCCGGTAAAATCTTCGCTCGCAACGTCGCTTCCAAAGTTGGTCCCCTAGCACCGTAACATAGTGGTGACCAACTTTCCCTTCTATCTCTTCGTGAAACGAAGCTTAGATCTAGATGAAACAGGGATATTTGTGTTTGACAGTTTTGAAATCCCTAATACCGTTTTCCTTCGTTTTCGAAACAAAGAGGAAGTATGAAGATGAGAAATCCTTGTCTTCTCACTCACCAAGCCTTGGGTTTCTATTCTTGAAGCCAAAGGAAGCAAAGAAAGAAAAACGAAAAGAAAGAAGGAAGAAGGACGATGGGTTTGCTGCGTGCTCGTTGCCTCTGTTTCTTTCGTTTTTCCTCCTTTTCCTTTTCTAGCTTATGTATATGTACATATATATATATATGTATATATATATTTTACTTACTATAATAATATATGCATATATATATTTATATATTATAATTAAAACTAAACCAATAAATATCTAACAACTCTCGTATCCATCACCTCACTCACATCTCAACTATTTTGATAAAAATATCTACTCTCGTCACAACTCAATTGTCAGATACAATTTTCTGCAACCCGATATATTTTTAACAAAGTTGTCCAGTATTAAATTCTTCGTAACGTAAATAAATTATTTTCCGATAAATAATTTTAATCCATTTTCCAAAAATATATTTTTGGCATTTAACTCACTAAGTACCAAAAACTGAGCTAACAGCCTAAGAAACTCGACACAAAATACCCTAAAATTGTATAATTTAGGATTTAAAATTAAGGGTCTTACATTACTACCTCCATAAAATTATTTTCGTCCTCGAAACTTAAAGTACGAGTAACAGTCCACACTAGGTTTGTACTCAAATTCAACATACAAGTCAAAACTTGTTTCACCTGGCCTATTCGAAGAAAGTGTTTTCTACCCGTTTACATAGGTTGCTTAATAACTCTGCACCCATTCATAGTCCGTAAGGCTCGTCCGTTCCATTCAACATGGTTTTGTCTACTATCGACACGAGATTAAGGATGATCAGTCCCTCAATTTGTCAATAAGTAACCAACAACCATGATAGTGGCTTAGACTATCTTAACCGAACTCTAATAGCGCTCCTTGAAACATACAACTGAGGTTATCTTAATGTACAAGTAGTCAACAATCTTCTCAAAGTCCATTGAGTTTCCCTTATTTTCCTATAACTTTGATCCTGTCGACGAAGTAAAATATCCCATACCTATGTCACGTAGTCTCATTTGCATCCACTTGGTACGAAACATCCATTTGGTACCAAACTGAAACACTTGGAATGACCCCAACACACTGAGCACAAAACAATCACTACATCCGAGAACTCCTAAATTTCTCCCTTCTCCACAAATCCTCGATTTTTCTTAAGTCGTACAACTACGTCAACTGTAGTGTTCTTATCAGTATGTTATTCCAGTTATAAATTTAATAATTCCATCCCCACATATGCTTGGTGATCAAAGCTTCCTCAAATATTTTCGAAATCATGCCAAAGACTATATCACTTGGGACACACAAACTTCCTTTCAGTTTAGTACTTCATTTCCAGAGTCACGTTTTCCATTAAGATCCAACTTGCATTTAATTCACAGATCAAGGTCTACATTTGTCTCATGCCTAACACCTCAAATTCACGCTTCACTAGAAAATTTCTTACATACTTCGTAATTATGCACAAACTCGAAAATAATTCTCCTTCCTCTACGGCCAACATTCATTCTGATACTTCTTAATTTCGTTGTGTCCTTCATTTGCAACTTGATGATTATTCTTTCATTATGACAGGTCAACCGCATTGTATTCACTCCATCACTTTTCCATTTATACCAACCTTAAATTTCTACCTCGAACCTTGATACATCTTCATTATAGTGATTCCAATAAATCAAGGCTTACTAATTCCCACAAACTTTTCCATTTCATGTTCAATTGTTTCCTTTCAAACAAACATTTAACTCCTTTGATTGACGAACACAATAACAATCCCCATGACATGTACTCAAGTAATGTCTTTATATCCTTGGCATACCTTTATAATAATAGTGTCTGAGTTATAGGTGAGATACTTCCTTTCATCAATCTTTAACCGTCATATATATATATATATACTGAAAACCAAACTCAAACAAATATTTAACAACTCTTAGACACATCATTTCACTCACATCTCAAACTATTTTGATAAAAATATCTACTCTTGTCGCAACTCAATTGACAGATAAAATTTTCGGCAACTAGAGATATTTTTAGCAAAATTTTCCCGGTATTAACATCTTCTTAACGTACATAAATTATTCTTCGACAAATAATTTTTAATCAAATTTCTAAAAATATATTTTTGGCATTGAACTCACTAAATACCAAAAATTGGGCTAACAATCTAAGATATTTAACACAAAATACCCTAAAACTGTATAATTTAGGATTTAAAATTAAGGGTCTTACAATATGCATCTTAGTGGGTTGTGTGGGAATATTTTATTTTGATAATTCATTATCTTGTCATGTACATCTTCGTGGAAGTTGTATTTGTGGCAGGTTTATTTTCCCCATTGGTATGAGTGATATTCGGTGTGGAAGTTGACTTAGTGGCAAGTATTATATTTGGATCTATAGTTATCAGGAGCACGAATATCATTGCACCATCTTGTAATTATTTTGTTGTGAATAATGTGTATCTAATGTAATAATAGTTTTTCATAGATGATTTGATATTATTATGAGTTATTGATTTTCCTTCAATGAATTTGACTCTGAAATATGATTATTTCCTTGATTTTATGATATATTGTGATGTGGTTGATACGACTATGTGTTGATTATTTGTGTGTTCTTCTTACTTATATTATGTTATCAACATGATTTTAAAACTCACCTCCTTCATTGTTTTTGTTTGACTGGTTTGGCCATGTGTTTGCGAAATCGCAATTATTATAGATTAATGATTCTTTAAATTCAAGTTTGGTAGAAGCTCCACTCTGTTAGGTTATATTGGGAATGAGAGTTACAAGTTTTATTTTACTTATTTAATTAGAAACAACTTTTTACATGAATATCATACATGCACTACTAAGTGATTGGAATTAAATTAAGAAATTATAGTTAAATCAAGTTTTTTGAGATTGCGCTGTTCTATAGGAGGAAAAAGTTTAAAGTATTCAATTTTCATTTTATGAAACGTGATATCCTAATAACTCATTAAAGTTTCTTTTTCTGAAGGAGTTTTATTTATCCACTGTGAATTTTAATAAAAATATGATATAAATTATGATGTACTTTATTTTGGGGTTAGGGTTTACTTATTATTTAAATGTATAGTAGTTTATGTAACACTCCAAATGTTATAATAAACTATTTTAATAATTAAATAGGGTTTTAGATAATTAATTTGGTGCTAAAATTATTTTAGAATATATGTTAATTATCTTATGATTAATTTTTTTTGTTTGTGTATTTTCTATGATGTGTTAATCTTGTAGATATTAGAATAAATGAGGGATATAAATAGTAAATATTATATTTTATTATGTTATATATTTGTCTAAAAACAATAGTATTTTAGCGTAAATATTTTAGAGAATAAGATTTAGGCGATTTTACGTGTACATGCGAGTTGATAATTAATGTTATATTTTCTTGTGGATTTGATTAATAGTAAATGTGCGCTTAAATATATTTATGCAATTCGAAATATATTTCATTTTAATTATTTATTTTATTAATAATTATCTTAAAATATTAGTAATATTGCATTTGATTTCGTTATTGTAAGACCCATAATTTTAAAGTGTACTTTATGTATTTTAGTGTATTTTTGGTATTGAACTCGGAGGCTTTTTAGCCAAAGTTATTAATATTTTGGAGTTTATATGACCAAAAAGATATTTTGATGCCCGATTAGAATTACTCGTCGATAAATAAATTAAATTAACTGCGGTGAATCCTTTACGAAGAATTTAATGCGTTTTGGGTAAACTGGTAAATTTAATAAATATCTAGATTTGGAGATATTTGTTAAAAGTAGTTAATATATATATATATATATATATATATATATATATATAAAGAAAAGGAAAGAAAGGAATTGGAAAGAAAAGAAATAGAAAGGAAAGAAAAAGGAAGAAAGGAAAAGCAAAGGAAAGTAAACAGAAAAACTTCTTATTCTTCCTCTGCCTCGCTTGACCCTTTCTTCTCCCTTCCTCCATTTTCGTTTTCTTGCTTCCTTTAAGCTCAAGAATAGAAACCCAGGGCTGGGTGGGTGAAAGGACAAAGATTTCTCAACTTCACTCTTCCTCTTTGATTCGAAAACGAAGAAAAACGGTGTTAGGGATTTCAAAAACGTGAAACACAAATCTCCCTGTTTCATCTAGATCTAAGCTTCGTTTCAAGAAGTAATAGAAGGGAAAGTTGCTCACCTCCGTGCTACGGTGCTAGTGGACCAACTTTGGAAGCGACGTTGCGAACGGAGATTTTATCGGACTTACTCGCGGTACTGTAATCGCACGTAAAAGCTAGCGTGAAGGTAAGGGCTCCTTCCAAACTTTTAGTTTGCATTTAGGCTTATTTGTGGTTGTGTGGAAAAGAATTTGGTTAGGGTTAAAGTAATGTTTCGTGGAAAATGAATTTATACTCATTTATGTATGATTTTGAGTAAATGAAACTTGTTGTATTTGAGTGGTGGGTTGTGTTGATTTGTGTTCGTCGTATTTGACGTGTCCTTAATTAATACTGATGAAATTTGATATGTGTATGTTGGATTTTGTGGAGAAATGAATTGATGTATTTTGGTGTGAGTTGTGGATTGGATTTGATAATATGTTTGAGTTTGTTTTATGTGGAATTTGAAAACCATTAAGTTAAATGAGTATTAAGAATGGGGAATCTCTTAATGTCTTGTTTACTTAATGTGTTTTTGGGAAAATCGTTTAAGTTAACTGGGCATTAAGAATGGGGAATCTTTTAATGTCTTGGTTACTTAATGTTGTTTTGAAAATCGTTTAAGTTAATTGGGCATTAAGAATGGGGAATCTCTTAATGTCTTGGTTACTTAATGTTGTTTTGAAAATCGTTTAAGTTAAATGAGTATTAAGAATGGGGAATCTCTTAATGACTTATTTACTTAATGTTGTCGTGAAAACCATTAGAGTTAAACGAGTATTAAGAATGGGGAATCTCTTAATGTCTTGTTTACTTAATGTTGTTTTGAAAATCGTTTAAGTTAATTAGGCGTTAAGAATGGGGAATCTCTTAATGTCTTGGTTACTTAATGTTGTTTTGAAAATCATTTTGAGTTAACTGGGCATTAAGAATGGGGAATCTCTTAATGTCTTGGTTACTTAACGTTGTTTTAAAAATCGTTTAAGTTAAATGAGTATTAAGAATGGGGAACCTCTTAATGACTTATTTACTTAATGTTGTCGTGAAAACCATTAGAGTTAAACGAGTATTAAGAATGGGGAATCTCTTAATGTCTTGTTTACTTAATGTTGTTTTGAAAATCGTTTAAGTTAATTGGGCGTTAAGATTGGGGAATCTCTTAATGTCTTGGTTACTTAATGTTGTTTTGAAAACCGTTTTAAGTAACTGGGCATTAGAAATGGGGAATCTCTTAATGTCTTGGTTACTTAACGTTGTTTTAGAAATAGTTTAAGTTAAATGAGTATTAAGAATGGGGAATCTCTTAATGACTTATTTACTTAATGTTGTCGTGAAAACCATTAGAGTTAAACAAGTATTAAGAATGGGGAATCTCTTAATGTCTTGTTTACTTAATGTGTGTTTGTGAAAATCTTTTAAGTTAAATGAGTATTAAAAATTTGGAATCTTTTAATATCTGCATTTGCTTAACGATTGTTGTGGATGGAGTCAGTATACGCTCATGCATTTTCATGCTTTTTGTAAATCGTGCAGACCCATGATAGGGTGCACCTTGTTAAATAGTACTTTGGCCTGTGATAGGCGGTACATTTATGATTTACATTTTTGTAAATTGTTCAGACCCGTGATAGGTGGCACCTTGGTAAATAGTACTTTGGCCCGTGATAGGCGGTACATTTACCATTTACGATTTTTTTGTAAATTCTGCAGACCCGTGATAGGTGGCACCTTGGTAAAGAGTACTTTGGCCTGTGATAGGTGGTACATTTACAATTTACGTTCTTTTTAGTAAACCGTGCAGACCCGTGATAGGTGGCACCTTGGTAAACGATACGGGCCCGTGATAGGCAGTACGTTTATGGTTTACGCTTTTTAATAAATCGCGCAGACCCGTGATAGGTGGCACCTCAGTAATTGGTACTTTGGCCTGCGATAGGCGGTACAATTATGATTTACGGCCCTTAGAGGAGGGTTTTGGTTTGGAATTCCGAGTCCATGTATTTTGGCATATACACAATGCATTAGGGTGCTTGGCACACGAGTCATGGTTGATTCAAATTTATGATTGTGTTGATTTTGCTAAGTGTTATGTTTTGAATTTATGTGTAAGTGTGTTTGATTTAAGTTTATGATTGAGTGTTTGAACTTGAGATGTCATTGTGATTGTGTGATTTTACTAAGAGTTATGTTTTGAATTGTGTGTGAATCGGATGGAGTGTAAAACTATTTCAAAACCCAATTTGTCGTGGTGATCGCGTTGGAATTGCTAAGTGTTAAGGTTTGGTATTATGTATGAATGTGATTGAGTTAGTTTATGTATTTTTGGAAGAATAAGTAGGGAAATCGATTTCCCCAATCGATTGGAGGAGTTACAGGGACTTCTCATAATTGATCAAATCGATTTTGTAATTTGTCTTTCAAAACCCTTTAAGAAATCGATTTGGCAATCGATTGATATGTCTCCTCTTTTCTTGAATTTTGAAAATGTATTGAAGAAATCGATTGACCAAATCGATTTGGCCAAGATAGGAACTCAGCCAAATTGACAAAATCGATTAGGAAATCGATTGGCTTTAACACAGGGGCTCAATTATTCAGTAAATTGATTTCCCCAATCGATGGATTCAAGCCCAGAGTTCAGTTTTCACTAAAAACTTTCAGGAAATCGATTTGCCCAATCGATTGGCTTTAACACAGGGGCTCAGTTATTCAGTAAATCGATTTCCCCAATCGATTGATGTAAGTTCAGAGTTCATTTTTCATTAAAACCCTTCTTCCAAATTGATTTCCCCAATCGATTGGCTCAGTTGAAATTCTTATTTTGAGTTAGATAATCGATTGCTCAATTGGTTCATCAACGAATTGGTCGTTGTTTATTACTTGATTGATTTGAGAATTATTTTGATTTCATATTCATTTGGTAAGCATTGTATGAACTTTTAGCATATGGAAAATTTATTTTGTGCATTTGAAACTTAAATGTTATGTGTTAACTGTTAATTTCGGTTGGTGACCTTTTACAACTATTGTGGAAATCTGGGCTTCGCCCTCAGATGAGAGCCAGGACAACCCTACCGGGTCGTACCCTGCTGATGGGGATGTAGATGGGAGTGCCTGACTGGAGCTATGTTAGGAGGATCTCACAAGGCACGTGGAGATTACTCAGGGCGTATAGTTTTTTTTTGTTGTGTATAGAATGATCAGATTAGGTTGTTATTCAGGAAACAAATGTCTTTCTTTTGGGTTGCTTTTATTTTAAATTGGAAGAATGTACATGTACTAATATTGACATCATGACATGCTTTGGATTTATATTTCGAAAAACTTTTCCGCGGCTTGTAAATTATAAGGACTTAAATATCCAAAGGCTTTTCCTTATGTATTTGCTCTGTTTTATTTAATTTCTTTTGAAAAAAAAATACACCCTCGCTTTGAAATTCGGGGTGTTACAATTATATTTTTATACGTGTTATGTCATTGTGATTATATATAGATTTGTTATGATATAATAACTATTATAACATGTGATTTATTTTATAGTTTCAACTATTCTCTAATGATGGTTTTATTTTAATTTGAATATTTTGAAAAATAAGTATTGTTATAGTGATAATTTTGAATATAAGAGTTTTGATTATTCGTGTATTTTAAAAGATTAATTACTTTATTTTGTAAAGTATTAGTTTTGAAATAGTAATTAAACTATGTTAAAGAAAAGTGTTAAAGAAATAACTTTGGTAATTGTTGGATTTATTTATAAAAATAAAATAAAATAAAATCTGTTTTATGGATTAAGCCCATTGCAAGTAAAACATAATTAAATAATAGTAATAAAAAAATATAAGGAATGATGGTGGAGGAGTAGTAGCAGCCGCCTAAGGAAGAGGAAACATAACCCAGGACTATTGTTCGTTCGACATCGATGATCAATAATTATTCTAGAAAAGTTTCAACGTTTTTGTCAAAATTTTAGTATGTTGCTTTACTCATTTAGCTATTCAGTTAAACACACGTTCTCATATTTTTAACTATCCCAATTTCTCTCTAGAATACATGACTTCTCTATTTCTAAAATTCCTTTTGCATCGTTCTTCTTCACCGTAAGTTCGATTTGGGTGAACCAACACCAAGGCGATCGTCTAAAAAGTGACTATATTATTCGTTGATTGATTTTCTGATTTATGGTAAGTTTCATTTACCGAATTTGAAAATTTATTTTTTAGAGTTTGTTATCATAATTAATTTTTTATGCTTACCCATAAAACTATCAAGTTAGATTGATTGAAGGACAATGAGTGAAAGAACAAATGCTTTTTCCTTGTGGAGTTGTATTTGTTTTTGAAAGTGTTAAAATATGGTATGGGGTGAGAGAGCATTTGAATTCATGAGTATAATATATTGTGAGATGTACGGGAAAACCGTATTTCCCAACGATTCATCTGGGACTCGCTTTGTACAACATTAGCCTTTTGAGAGATAAATTAATTAGTGTGTAAATATGAAAATTGTGAGATTAAAATATAAAATAAAAATATTTGTAAGGTGTTGATTGATTTAATTTCTTTAAATTTGTGGTTTTTGATATTATTGTAATATTGATTATCGAATTAATTTTATGTATATGTTTGATTAGATTAGTTTATGTGATATGATAATAAAAGATGGATGTGTTGTGATAATTTTATGTGATGGCGATGATGTATGATTAATAATTGTGATTTTATAAATTTGTTCTATGATTATGTGATGATGTATGATTGATGCTAGTGATGCTATAAATTTGTGATGAGTTTATGTATGATGATGTGTGATTTATGATAGTGATGTTATAAATTTGTGATGAAAATATTGAACTAACCACATAATTGATGAAATAATGGTGATTCCAATTTTTGTTTGAGATTATGGTCTTAATGAAGTATCATAGGCCAACAAGGGCATAAAATATATATTAGGAATTTGTGAAGTTGAGATTATTTTGTCATCATATAGGTAGGGCCTGACAAGCATAGTGATTCTGGGAAGTACAACTGAATGAGCCTGATCGCAGCAGTCTGCTAATGAGTCTTAAGACAAGATTGTTAGACCTTGGAGGTATTCGGGTGGGGATTTCCTATGTGACTTGGAGGTAGCAGTCCAAATGTCGGGAGCTACCATGCAACACATATTTAGATCGACTGTCGCATATTTGTGTCTCTAGTTGAGTTGAGGTGTTCATCAACCGAGATGGTAGCATGGTATCAAGCATCCTAACCAAGTACTTAAGAGCTAGAATGGTATCATATTGTGAAGTATAGTCTAAGTTCATGCTTAGCATTGCATTTCCTTATGATTGATTGGTTGTTATTGAGGTGTTTCAAAAGTAATATTAATTACTCTTAGATGATTTGATGAACATTATAATGAAATGATTATTTTACTTGAGTGACTTTGCTGTTATAATATGATACTATTTGGTAAATTATTTTGATATAACGTAATGTGACTATTATACTCTAACACCATAAAATTTATCATAAATTATTTTATTAATTGAATAGGATTTTAAATAATTAATTTGTTTTTAAAATTATTTTAGAATATATTTTGATACATTTTGTGACTATTTTTCGTTATATGAATGCTTTCTTTGATGTGCTAGTTTGATACATATTATATTAAATGAGTGATATAAATAATAGTGTTTTAGTGTAATATTTTAAAGAATAAAGTTTTATACCTTTTTAAGTGTATATGTGAGTTGGTAATTAATGTAATATTTTTTTATATGTTTGACTAATGTTAAGTGTGCAAATATTAATGTTTTAATTATTTCTAAGTACTTCTTATTTCAATTATTTATTTTATAAATAATTATCTTGAGATATTAGTAATATTTTGTTTGATTTCCTTTATTTTTAAATATTTGTTATGGTATTGTGATTGGATATATATTTATTATGATTTATTAATTAATATAAAATATTAATATTATATTTATTTATTTATTTTATAATTTTAACTATTCTCTAATATGATGGTATTATTATAATGTGAGTATCTTGAGAAATAAGTATAATTATATAGATTACTTTGAATGTGAGAGTTTTGATTATTAATAATATGTTTTTTATATGTATTAATTATATTTAATTATTCTAATTTTTAATATATTGATTTTGTTTTAGCAAATTAAAAATAGTAAAAGTAAAACATAAAATAAATCAGGTGACTAATAGGTTTGGCTCATGTGTGTTAAGGGTTAATAAAAGAAAATAAATAAGGAAAAGATCTGAAGATATGCGGCAACCGCTTGGAAGAGGAAGAAATCAGCAAACACAACAAACTAGGCTATTGTTTGGCACCGGTGATCGATAACTATCTTAAAACCTTTCTCTGCTTTCATTCAAATTTCAGTATGTTGTTTCATGCATTTAGTTAGTCAATTAAACACATTTTCTCACATTTTCAACCTTCTCAATTTCTCTCTAAAATACTCGACCAATCTATTTATAAAATCCCTTATTTTGTACTGTTCTTCTTCACTGTATGTCCAATTTGAGTGAAACCAACTCCTAAATGATCGTCTGAAAAGTGGATATATTATCCAATGATTGGTTTTCCAATTTATTGGAAGTTTCCTTGGCCGAATTTCGAAATTTAGTTTTTTGGGTGTCTTATCATTATTTATTTTTGACGTTTACCCATAATTTGTTGAGTTAGATTGATTCAAGGACAAAAAGTCAAAGAACAAGGGATGTTTGCTCGTGGAATCATCACCTTGTGTGTAAGTGTCAAAATCATAATTATAATATATTGTGGGATGAACAGAAAAAACATATTTCTCAACAATTCATCTGGGGCTTGCTATGTACAACAGTAGCCCTTTGAGGAATAAATTAATTAATGTGCAAATATGAAAATTGTGACATTAAAATATAGAATACAAATATATTTAAGGTGTTGGTATATTTAATTTCTTTAAATGTGTTGTATTTGATGTTATGGAGATATCGAGTGTCAAATTAATTTTATGTATATGTTTGATTAGATGATGTTATGTGATGTGATAATAAAATATGTATCTGTTATGATAATTTTATGTTGTAATGATGTATGATTAATAATTTTGATTTTATAAATTTGTGATAAGTTTATGTGTTGAGGTATGATTGATGATAGTGATGCTATAAATTTGTGATAGTTTATGTAATTATGATGATGTGAGATTCATTATAGTGATTTTATAAATTTGTAGTAAAAAAATTGAAGTAACGCCATAATTGATGAAATAATGGTGATTCTAATTTGTTTTTGAGATAATGGTCGTAATGGAGTATCATAGGCTAACGAGGGGAGAAAATATATCTTGAGAATTTGTGAAGTGGAGCTTATTTTGTCAACATATAGGTAGGGCCTAACAAGCCTAGTGATTCCAGGGAAGTACAATAGAATGAGCCTCATCATAACGGTCATCTGTTGAGCTTTAAGGCAAGAATGTTAGACCTTATAGGTATTTGGGTAGGAAATACCTACCTGACTTGGAGGATGCACTCCAAATATCGGGAGCTACCATGCAACACACGTTTACCTCGACTATCGCATATATGTGTCTCGGGTTGAGCTGAGGGGATCTGTGAGGATAGGGCCAAATGGAATTGTTCGTCTACCGGGATAGTGGCATAGTATAAAGTCTCCTAACCAAGTTGGAACAAAATCTGCTCTGATAGGTTATATCGGGAATAAGTGTTGTAAATTGTATTCTACGTTTACTTTTTTGTTCTATTAGAAATGACTTTTTGTATGAAATTCTAATAAGTACTAGTATGTTTTTTAAATTAAATTAAGAAATTTTAGTAAAATCAAGTTTATGGAGATTGCACGTTTATAAGAGGAAAAAGTTTAAAGTGTTTCTTTTGAATTTTGAGAAACGTGATATCCTAAATTAATTATAATTTATTTTTGTTTCCTTGAAACAATATATTTTACCCGTTGCTAATGTAACAAAAACAAAAAAATCTAATATATTTTATTTTAGGGTTTAGGATGTCACCTTAGTGATATCAGAGCAGGCCTGCCCAATCAGGCCGAGTGAGTCAAGTGTCGATTTAATATTAGTGAAATGCGAGTTGTGTTGATTGTGTTTTCTTGTGTAATATTATTTTCACTAACATGTTTGTTTGTTCCCCTGTTATATTGTTGTGTTATGTGTCATATTTTTTTGTGTTATTGTGGATTTTTAATTTCTACCTAAATGACTAAATAAACCATGAAATTATTTGTTAAATTTTGAGTTAAATTGAGTTGTTGACATGATTAAGTTAATTACCTTTTGATCAGACTTATGTCTTATTTTTCTAACTTTGATTATTTGCGTTGTTGTTATAGTGGATATGTAGAAATAAACTTTTTCTTGTTGACTAGCTATATATTTAAAATTATTAATTTAATCAAGATAATACTAATTATTGATTGATTATGATTGTTAAAGTTTTGATCTTGTAAATGAAATCAATTTAGAACGTTAGTATTAGTTTTGAAACATTAGAAAATTCATAATATTAACAATAGTAATTCTTGAGTATCAGAGATTGCTAGAATTTAGAGCACTTTAAAAAAAATGACATTTTGAAGGAGTTAATGTTGACTTATTTTGTAAAAGGAAAATAATTTTTTTTTTGAATTACTCTTGATTGTTTTAATGAAATTAAGTTGAGTTGAGTTTTGGTTGATTTATAAAATAACAATAATTCTATACTACTAATTTTATTTAATGTTTAAAATAGCTGAAAATTTACACAATATTGTACTATATGTTGTTTTTAATAAAATAAAATTTGTTATTATTTTGGTTTAGAGGGAGGGTTTGTGTGAATATTGAATTGTGAGGGTGTTTGGATATTTGTTTGAAATGACTGAGTTATTAATTCTGATATTCTGAACTCATTAGAGTTTAACTTGATGTCAGAGTTTTAAATTATAATAGCTCATTTGTGATTTATAATGGCACTAATAAAAAGAATGATCAAATGGTAATATGTCTACTAATTGAGAAAGAGAAGGAAAATAGAAGAAAGAAAAAAAAATTAAAAAAAATTATTCCTATAGTGAAACTCTTTTTAAAAGAATAGTTTTTTTTAATAGAATTGTTGTTGTCAGATATATATATATATATATATATATATATATATATGATTTTGTTTTTTTGTAAGTTTAAATAAAAATAAGAAAAGTAAATTGGGATTATTTTGGAAGTGTTAATTAATTGAAATTTTTTTTATATATCTATATATGTAGTTTAAATTTTCTTTCAAAATATAAGTTGAAAATAATAATTTTTTATAGTGATTAATTATTTAGAAGTGTGTTTTTGAAGTTAAAGGTACGAGTGAAATTTTAGAAATGTGATAGATTTTAAAAATACATGTGATTTATGTTATTTTTATTGTATTTAAAAATGTGATTTATTTTAGTTGATTTTATTTAGACGTGATTTATTGAAAATTAATTTAAGGAAAACTTTTGAATTCTCAATAATTTCTTTTGGGTATTAAATGATTAGTGACACTTTTTAATAATTTAAGTCTAGAAATAATATTTTACAATATTGTGTAACCTTGAAAGTGGTTTATGGTTCAATTTGGTTTGGTAATGTGTCCTATCTTCTAGTAGAAGATTTTTTTTATCTTATCTACTACTTGCAAATTATCTACTTTAGCTTATTGTAACCATTGAGTGATGAGGATTATTTCAAAGGAAAATAAAATTGTGATCAATTTTGAGCAGTGAGAGGTCTATGAGGATATGTTACATCGTTTGAGTTATGAGATGAACCTAAAATTTTGGTGCTAATGTTTGGATTAATTATGTGAATGTGTATATGATTATGTAACTATTAAATTTTACGTGCTTCAAGTGTTCTAATTGTTGGAAATTAGTGTATAGAGTTAAAGTAGTCGAGAGGATCTAAAAGTGGAATAGTTTTATATTTATAATCGGATTATTGATTATATATTGAGGTTAGTGTCATTTCTTTTGTTGTTATAACTAGTTGTAAATTACGTATAAATTATTGGCAATGTGTAATTAAGTGAGTTTTTAACTTGAAGTAAGGAGTAGGAGTTGTGGCACCGCTGTCGCACGCCTGAATCATGTTAAAGATACTTTTAATTACTCATGTTTGAATTTGAATGACTATGGTTACCTTAAGTAGTTGACTACATGAGTAAGAGGAATTAGCTACCTCGGTGACTCATCGTTGATAAACGAGGCACCAATAACCCATTGTTATTATCCTTCGAAATACTTGTTAAATATGTTTTTGAGATGGTTAAAAATCATGTTCATCTATTATACAAATTTGACTGTGTATGAGTCTTATGTGGCATCAATGTTGAATGCCCGATAATAGTTTATGTAGCATGAATAATGGTTGGAGTAAATTTTGAAACTATGTGAAAATATTTGTCTGCTTTAACTATGTTTATGTACTCTAGTTCTTGATTTTTAAGAAATTGCTCATCATACAAATTCTTATGTTGTCTCGATATAAAATTCATAATGGTATGAAATAATTGAAATATTGCTTCATCTTTCCTACTTAAGTGAAACTTGTTGACAAATAGATAATATTTAAATTTTTTAAGAGTAAAACTAGAAAATCATTGTTTGAGTAGTTACTTGAAGTTAACAATTCATTTGACATATTTTCGTTTCATTGAACCTGAGGTAGTATATTGTATTCATTGAAATTAGTTTATTATTTAGATATCAGAATTGGAGTAGTTAGATATCAGATCGCTTATTTTTAAATATTTGTTATGGTATTGATGTTTTATATATATTTATTATAATTTAGTAATTAACATTAAATATTGATGTTATATTTATTTATTTTATAATTTTAATTATTCTCAAATATGATGTATTATTATTGTAACACCCCGTTTTTCCAAGCGAGGGTGTATTTCTTTTTTCAAAAGAAATTAAAATGAAACAAAGAATAATTAATTAAAATAAAACAGAGAAATAAATAAGGAAATATCTTTGGATACATATTTAAGTCATTACAATTTATAAGCAGTGGAAAAGTTTTTCGAAATATGAATCCAAAGTATTTACACCTCAAAAAGTGGTACATGGAACCCATCGAAAATAAACTGTCATGCTGACAATATTAGTATAGGTACAGTCTTCCAATTTAAAATAAACCCAATCCAAAAGAAGACATCTAGTCCCTATACGTCAACCTAATCTGATCATTTCACAAAATTATACATTCTTAGTGATCTTTAGGCGTCCCGCAAGATCCTCCTAACATAGCTCCAGCCAGGTGTTTCCAACTACATCCCCATCCACAGGGTACGGACCGGTAGGATGGTCCTGGTTCTCATCTGAGGGCAAAGCCCAGATTTCCACAATAGTTGTAAAGGGTCACCAACCGAAATTAACAATTAACACATAACATTTATGTTTTTAAATGCACAAAATAACCTTTCAACTTAGTATGCACCTTAAAAGGATTTTCCATATGCTAAAAGTTCATATAATACTTGCCAAATGAAAATGAAATCAAAATAAGTCTCAAATCAATCAAGTAATAAACAACAGGCCAATCCATTGATAAACCAATTGAGCAATCGATCATCTAACTCAAAATAAGAATTTCCACTAAGCCAATCGATTGGGAAATCGATTTGGATGAAGGGTTTTAGTGAGAACTGAACTCTGGGCTTAATTCAATCGATTCGGAAATCGATTGAATGAATAACTGAGCCTCTGTATTAAAGCCAATCGATTTCCAAATCGATTTTGTCAAATTGGCTGAGTTTCTGTATGGCCAAATCGATTTCTTAAATGGTTCTGAAAAACATATTACAAAATCGATTGACAAATCGATTTTGTCAAATTAGCGAAGTCCCTGTAACTCATCAAATCGATTGGGAAATCGATTTCCCTGCTTATTCTTCCAAAAATACATAAACTAACTCAATTGAATTCATACACAACTCCAAATCTTAACACTTAGCAATTTCAACACAATCACTACAACATCATGAACTTCGAAATAGTTCTGCAATCAAACATGCTATCACACAATTCCAAAACACAACACTTAGCACTTATAACACAATCACTACAACATCACGAGTTTCGAAATAGTTTTGCAATCAAACATGCTATCACACAATTCCAAAACATAACACTTAGCACTTATAACACAATCACTCCAACATCATGAGTTTCGAAATAGTTTCGAAATCAAACATGCTATCACACAATTCCAAAACATAACACTTAGCACTTATAACACAATCACTACAACATCATGAGTTTCGAAATAGTTTTGCAATCAAACATGCTATCACACAATTCCAAAACATAATACTTAACACTTATAACACAATACCCACACGGACAAGATGAACCAACAAATCACATGGAATCATCTTGACGTGACAATCCCCACACAGACAAAATGAACCAACAAATCACAATATACCAGGGTGTAGTCTCTCACGGACAAACACTTGTGCAGTCTCTCACGGACAAACACAATTTACCAGGGTGTAGTCTCTCACGGACAAACACCTGTGCAGTCTCTCACGGACAAACACAATTTACCAGGGTGTAGTCTCTCACGGACAAGCACCTGTGCAGTCTCTCACGGACAAACACAATTTACTAGGGTGTTGTCTCTCACGGACAAACACCTGCAGTCTCTCACGGACAAACACACATTAAGTAAACAAGATATTAAGAGATTCCCCATTCTTAATACTCATTTAGCTCAAAACGATTTTCAAAACAAACGTTAAGTAAACAAGACATTAAGAGATTCCCTATTCATAATACTCATTTAGCTCAAAATGATTTCCAAAACAAATATTAAGTAAACAAGACATTAAGAGATTCCCCATTCTTAATACACATTTAACTTAAACGATTTTCAAAACAAACATTAAGTAAACAAGACATTAAGAGATTCCCCATTCTTAATACTCATTTAGCTCAAAACGATTTCCAAAACAATCATTAAGTAAACATGACATTAAGAGATTCCCCATTCTTAATACTCATTAAACTTAAATGATTTTCACAACAAACATTAAGCAAACAGAAATATTAAGAGATTCCCCATTCTTAATACTCTTTTAACTTAAATGATTTTCAAAACAAACATTAAGTAAACAAGACATTAAGAGATTCCCCATTCTTAATACCTGTTTAACTTAAACGATTTTCACAAACACACATTAAGTAAACAAGACATTAAGAGATTCCCCATTCTTAATACTCATTTAACTTAATGGTTTTGAAATTCCACACAAAACAAACTCAAATATATTATCAAATTCAATCCACGATTTACACCAAAACACATCAATTCATTTCTCCACAAAATCCAACCATACACATATCAAATTTCATCAGTATTAATTAAGAACACGTCAAATACGACGAACACAAATTAACACAACCCACCACTCAAACACAACAGGTTTCATTTACTCAAAATCATACAAAAATGAGTTTCAATTCATTTTCCACGAAACATTCATCTATATCCCCAAAACCTAACTTTAAGATTTTACCCATAAAGCCTTAGATTCATTTTCCCCAAATCAATACTCCAATCCTAACAAAATTCTTTTCCACACAACCAAAGATAAGGCCCTAAATGCAAACTAAAAGTTTGGAAGGAGCCCTTACCTTCACGTTAGCTTTCACGTGCGATTACGATACTGCGAGTAAATCCGGTAAAATCTCCGCTCGTAACGTCGCTTCCAAAGTTGGTCCCCTAGCACCGTAGCATAGTGGTGAGCAACTTTCCATTCTATCCCTTCCCGAAACGAAGCTTAGATCTAGATGAAACGGGGAGGTTTGTGTTTGACGGTTTTGAAATCCCTAATACCGTTTTCCATCGTTTTCGAAACAAAGAGGAAGTATGAAGATGAGAAATCCTAGTCTTTCACTCACCAAGCCTTGGATTTTTATTCTTGAAGCCAAAGGAAGCAAAGAAAGAAAAACAAAAAGAAAGAAGGAAGAAGGGCGATGGGTTTGCTGTGTGCTCGCTACCTCTGTTTCTTTCGTTTTTCCTCCTTTTCCTTTTCTAGCTTATGTATATATACATATATATATATTACTTACTATAATAATATATGTATATATATATATGTGTATTACTTATAATATATATTCATATATTTGTATATATATATATTATAATTAAAACTAAACCAATAAATATCTAACAACTCTCGTATCTATCACCTCACTCACATCTCAACCATTTTGATAAAAATATCTACTCTCGTCATAACTCAATTGTTTTCAGCAACGAGTTGTATTTTTAACTAAACTGTCTGGAATTACATTCTTCGTAATCTAAATAAATTATTCTTCGACAAATAATTTTAATTCAATTTCCAAAAATATATTGTTGGCATTTAACCCACTAAATACCAAAAATTGGCTAAGAGTCTGAGAAATTCTACACAAAATACCATAAAATTGTATAATTTAGGATTTAAAATTAAAGGTCTTACAATTATAATGTGAGTACTTTGAGAAATAAGTATAATTATAGAGATTATTTTGAATGTGAGAGTTTTGGTTATTAGTAATATGTTCTTTTTTATTTATTAATTATTTTAACTACACTAATTTATAATATATATTAGTAATGTTTAGAAAACTAAATTGTGTTTGGAGCAGTATCAAAATGAAATTAAATAATTATTAATTTTATTTTAGGAAAATAAAAATAGTAAAAGTAAAACATAAAATAAATCACGAGACTAATAGGTTTGGCCCATGTGTATGAAGGGTTAATATGATCTCGTTGTTGGAACAAAACACCTTTAATCGATTATGCAATCGACTCCAATATGAACTGCATATCATTTCCTGAAAAGTGCATTAAAATAATCGATTAGGTAATCAATTAGTTTATATAGTTTCAAGATTCAAGAAAAACAAGATTCGCGATAATCGTTTGGGAAATCGATTAAGCCTGTTTTAATACATTAATGAATTGATTAGTAAATCGATTTTTATGTTGTTTTTCAGCAACTATATAAACGTTTCTCAATCACTTTCTCTCCAAATTTTTTTTGTTGAATAACCCTTGATATTACTTTTTCAGACCTGAACCAAATACTCTTCATGATCTTAGAGAGCTGAAAAAGACAACTTGAGAGAGGAAGAAATATCTCACAAACACTCAATTGGAAAAGTACTTCTTGTGTGAGATACATTGTAGTGATTGAGACAAACTCTGTATTCATTTTATCTTTTCTGTAACAATGTTTTTGTAAAGAAAGAACTGAGAAAAATCCAGTAAAGATACATGTAACTATCTTCTTTGTTGAGAGGGCTCAAGTAGAAGAAGTTTCACTGTGATCTTGGGAGAGTCTGCCGAGTGACTCGAGGGATACAATGGGTGCGCAATAGAACCAAGAGAGTTTAGTTTTAAGATAGATAGGCAGGGAGTGCTGGACAATCTGTAAAACACTCTAGAAGATTCTATTGGAAGAAAGGCCGAAATCGGTTTGATTTCGGGACTGGATGTAGGCCGTTAAACAGACGGCTGAACCAATATAAAAATTGTGGTGCACAATTTCCTATCCCTTACTCTTTATTTTAATTTTGCTTGTATGATTAATCTTGATTGCATGTGATAGCAAAATTCTATATTGATTGATATGTTAAATGTTTGTATGTGAATCTTTATATTACTAAGACCTTGAATTCATAACTGTTGAAATTGAAATAATATTGATCACGTTGGTTTCGATATTAATTTCATTACTTGGAAACTGTATATGTTAACCTGATTAATTAGATTGTATAATCTGTAATTAGACTGTCATATAAGTTTTTAATAATTAAAGGGCATAATAACCAACACATATTTTGAAAAACTTTTCCGTTGCTTGTAAATTATAATGACTTAAATATTTATCCAAAGGTATTACCTTATTTATTTCTTCGTTAAATGATTTTGTTTTGAAAAGAAAAAAAAATTCACTCTCGCTTTAAAAATCTGGGTGTTACATCTAGTATATTGTAAAGTTATTTATCAGTGTTATGGATGAATGGTACATTACGAATATGAAATTACAAAGGAATTACATACATAATAACTCAAAGGCATTACGTTTATGGTGGGACATTTCACAAGGTAATTACAAGCATGGAATAACATGTTAAGGAGAACGATAAGGATGCTGATTGGGGTCGTAGCCAGACCACCTTACCATTATGGCTCAATTGTCTTGGTGACCCATATTAAGATAATTGAGGAACTTTTCAATATTTTAAAGAAAAATAACCAATCATGAATTTTTCGCACGTTTTAAAATTAAAGGAAAAGTTTTCAAACGACACTTTTATGTAATGGTTATTTATAGCATCAGCTGCATATCATTCAAATTTTAATCATGTTGTCAAAGGGAATATTTTTAAAACTACCTATTCCTTTATTTTCATAACTCACTAAGATTTAAGATCACTCCTCTATTTTTATATTAGCAGGAGAAAACCAAGATATGGGTTGAGCACACGGGCATTGATCCAAATTTTGTTGTATTGAATTATATGATGTAATGAAAATTTGCTAAAGACTTAAATTAGTTCAAGGTGTAATATTAATTTTTGAATATACCTAAAAGATGTTTTAAAATATATTTTGAATGTAGTTTTCACTATTATTTATTATATTTGCCTCTGATTTATTAAAGTGTATGAATTCAATTTCCATGTTCAAGATAATTGGTATTGGGTCTTACATTTCTAGTTGGATTGATAGTTTATATTATTTAGATAATGCTCTTAAACAAACGATGTTTTGTTAGTATTGTTAGTAATTGTTAGAATTATGCTGAATATGGGAGTTGATGTAAATCAAAAAAGTTGGTTTTATATACTTGAATTTATAAGGGAATGAATTGTATTATCCTCTCAATGAGAGTGAAACATTTGAAGAAAGATAATGTGTCTACTAAGACACATATTAGACTGAATGTACGTAAGACTAATAGTGGAAAAACTCTTTAATCCAAAAAGAGATACTCTTAGCCTATAGAGGCTAAATAAGGAATACTTGTATGCTATTGATTTCTTAGTGGATTAAGTCATCAACTTTATTGAGGCAAACTATATTTGTAAGGGGAGGATTAGATGTAGCATAAGTTGTTGTGAACTAGTATAAAAACACTTATGCATTCTTGACCTCAAAGGAAAATACATGTTTAGGGAAAATATCTTTGTAAGGGAGGTCAAGAGAATGCGTTTCATTCACTATTTTTGTGAACCTTGAGTACATTTCATCAATAGTTTCTCCTTCTTGCATTTCAAAAAAGTTCGAACTTTCTTATGCCAATGCTTATTCTTGCTTATACGACATCGCTTGTTCCTTCATGAAGAGTTTGTAGTTTATCCCATACTTCTTTAGTAGTTGTGCTTTCATCAACTCTTTCACTTTCTTCCCTACTCAAAGCACACGATAATAATAATTCAGCTTTAGAGTTTAAGAGTACCTTAGTTTTATCATCAATTGTCCACTCTACTTCTTTCTTTATTGCAGAGGTTGAATCATTTTGATCAATTCTTGGTATGAAATCTCCATCTGTAATGATGCACCACACTCCTCTATCTTGAGATTTCATAAAAACTGCATCTTATTCATCCATAAGTAGTAATAATATCCATCAAAGTAAGGGGGTCTGTTTGAACATTGTAAGACCCTGAATTTTAAAACCTAAACTATACAATATTAGGGTATTTAATGAGTTAAATGCCAAAAATATATTTTTAGAAATTGGATTAAAATTATTTTTCGGAGAATAATTTAGTTACGCTGCGAATGATTTAATACCGAAGATTTTTGTTAAAACTATCACTCGTTGCTGAAAATTTATCTGTATTTTGAATTGCGAAAAGAGTATATATTTTTATCAAAATAGATTGTGATGTGTGTAAGAGTTGTTAGATATTTGTTGGTTTCATTTTAATTATAATATATATATATATATATATTATTAAAAAGTAACATATGTATATATATGTTAGAAAGGAGGCAATGAAAGAAAAATACAAAAACAGAGGAAGAAAACGCGTTTCCCTCCCTGCTTGCGGATCATTCTTCTTCTTCCTTCTTTCTTCCATTTTCATTCTCCTTCTTAAGCTTTAAGAAAAGAAACCCAAGGATTAGTGGGTGAGAAAGAACATATTTCCAGCTTCCTTCTTGTTCATTGATTCGAAAACGAAGAAAAACGATATTAGGGGTTTTCAAAATCGTCAATCACAAACCCCCACTTTTCTTCGATGTTTGAGCTTTATTTCAAGAAGTGATAGAATGGAAATTTTCTCACCTCCACGCTACGGTGCTAGTGAAATAACTTTGGAAGCTACGTTGCGAGCGGAGATTTACCGGAATTAATTACGGTACCGTAATCGCGTGTTAGAGCTATCGTAAAGGTAAGGGCTCCTTCCAAACTTTTAGTTTGCATTTAGGGACTTATCTGTGGTTGGTTGGAAAAGAAATTTGTTAGGGTTGATGTAAGACCCATAATTTTAAAGTGTACTTTATGTATTTTGGTGTATTTTCGGTATTGAACTCAGAGGCTTTTTAGCCAAAGTTATTAATATTTTGGAGTTTATATGACCAAGAAGATATTTTGTTGCCTGATTAGAATTACTCGTCGATAAATAAATTAATTTAACTGCGGTGAATCTTTTGCGAAGAGTTTAATGGGTTATGGGTGAAAGGGTAATTTAATAAATATCTAAAGATTTGGAGATATTTGTTAATTACTATTAATATATATATATATATATATGTTTATATATAAAGAAATGGGAAGGAAAGAAAAAGGGAGAAAGGAAAAACAAAGGAAAGAAAGAGAAAGGAGAGAAAAGCAAAAATTTTCCATCTTCTTCCTCCCCTACTGACTCGCGTGTTCACTTTCTTCCTTTCCTCCATTGTTGCTCATTTTTGCTTTCTTTTCTTTCCTTTGAGTTCGAAATTGATAGTGGGTGATAGGACAAGGATTTCACAACTTCACTCTTCACCTTTGATTCGAAAACAAAGAAAAACGGTATTAGGGATTCAAACACAAATCTCCCCGTTTCACCTAGATCTAAGCTTCGTTTCAAGAAGTGATAGAAGGGAAGGTTGCTCACCTCCGTGCTACGGTGCTAGTGGACCAACTTTGGAAGCGGCGTTGCGAGCGGAGATTTTACCGAATTTGTTCACGGTACCGTAATCGAACGAAAAAGCTAAAGTGAAGGTAAGGGCTCCTTCCAAACATTTAGTTTGCATTTAGGGACTTACTTGTGATTGTGTGGAAAAGAATTTGGTTAGGGTTAAAGTAATGTTTTGTGGAGAATGAATTTTAAACCCATTTATGTATAATTTCGAGTATATGAAACTTGTTGTGCTTGAGTGATGGATTGTGTTAATTTGTGTCGTCGTACTTGGCGTGTTCATACTTGATGTTTGTTGATTGATGTGATTTGGTGTGAATCGTTGATTGATTTGGATATTATGTTTGAGTTTGTTTGGTGTGAAATTTGAAAACCATTAGACTTAAACGAGTATTAAGAACGGGGAATCTCTTAACGTCTCGTTTACTTAATGTGTGTTTTGGAAAATCGTTTAAGTTCAATGAGAATTAAGAATGGGGAATCTCTTAATGTCTTATTTACTTGAAGTTTTTTTTGAAAATAGTTTAAGTTAACTGGGCGTTAAGAATGGGGAATCTCTTAATGTCTTGGTTACTTAATGTTGTTTTGAAAACCATTAAGTTAAATGAGTATTAAGAATGGGGAATCTCTTAATGTCTTGTTTACTTAATGTGTGCTTGTGAAAATCGTTTAAGTTAACTGGGCGTTAAGAATGGGGAATCTCTTAATGTCTCTGTTACTTAATGTTGTTTTGAAAATCGTTTAAGTTAAATGAGAATTAAGAATGGGGAATCTCTTAATGTCTTGTTTACTTAATGTTTGTTTTTGAAAAATCGTTTCAGTTAAATGAGTATTAAGAATGGGGAATCTCTTAATGTCTTGTTTATTGAATGTTTTGTTGTGGAAATCGTTTAAGTCAAAAGTATATTAAGAATGGGGAATCTCTTAATATGGCTGTTTGCTTAATGTTTGGCGTGAAAATCGTTTAAGTCAAATGAGTGTTAAAAATGGGGAATCTTTTAATAACTGCATTTGCTTAACGATTGTTGTGAATGGAGTCAGGGTATACGCTCATGCATTTTCATGCCTTTTGTAAATCGTGCAGACCCGTGATAGGTGGCACCTTGATAAATAGTACTTTGGCCTGTGATAGGCGGTACATTTATGATTTACGTTTTTGTAAGTTGTGCAGACCCGTGATAGGTGGCACCTTGGTAAATAGTACTTTGTCCCGTGATAGGCGGTACATTTACGACTTACGGTTTTTTGTAAATTGTGTAGATCGTGATAGGTGGCACCTCGATAAAGCGTACTTTGGTCTGTGATAGGCGGTACATTTACAATTTACGTTCTTTTTAGTAAACCGTGCAGACCCGTGATAGGTGGCACCTTGGTAAACGATACGGGCCCGTGATAGGTAGTACGTTTATGGTTTACGCTTTTTAGTAAATCGTGTAGACCCGTGATAGGTGGCACCTCGGTAATTGGTACTTTGGCCTGCGATAGGCGGTACGATTATGAATTACTGCCCTTCGAGGAGGGTTTTGGTTTGGAATTCCGAGTCCATGCATTTTGGCATATACTACTATCCCAATTAAAACATACTTCTAGATTTTTGTTACATTTTTCTATATTTAATATAGTTCTAGATTTTTCAAAAAATATTATTACTTATCTAAATAATTTTAGATTATTCTAAATTTTAAATAATACTTAACATAGCTCTCCCTTAATCTGAAATTTTCTTTTTCATCTTTGGTCTTGCTCTCAATCCCGACCAATCTTTCTTTAGTGTTAGAATTTTATTCTCATCTCCTTTGATGACATAGCTTAATGATTGCTCAATGCAAACTTCTTCTTCAAGATAACCATTTTGAAATTTTGATTTCACATTATGATGAGTCCTTCTTTGGATTTTTCTGCCGCTCCATCAGTATTCTTTTTAGCCTTGGTTATAGTTGGTAATTATCGAATGTTGTTCTTCACCATTGATTTGATCTCTTTATTCATGGCTTGTTGTCTTTTGTCTTTTATAGCTTCATCCAAATTTGATGGTTCACTATCTACCGAAAAGCAATATAACACTTCAAGTCAAAAGTAATTTTATGAGTCCATTCATAAATGTCATTCATGTCTATCTTCTTCCCTAGTCTTTTGGTCTTCTTATTTCCCTTCAATCTGCACATTTGGTGAGTCTTCAATTGATATATTTTATTTACATTCTCATTAAGCTCCATAGAATTCTCCTTGCATCCACACATATGATTACTTACATCATTGTCCAAATACCAAGAACTATTAATATTCTTATCTTTTTCCTTTAGAGTTATCAACAAAGTAAACATTTCATGTTAACAAAATTAGTTATGCTACGATATGTAAGACCCATAATTTTAAAGTGTACTTTATGTATTTTAATGGATTTTGGTATGGAACTCAAGGGCTTTTTAGCCAAAGTTATTAATATTTTGGAGTGTATATAATCAAAAGGTATTTTGATGCCCGATTAGAATTACTCGTCGATAAATAAATTAAATTAACTACGGCGAATCTTTTGCGAAATGTTTAATGCGTTATGGGTGAAAGGGTAATTTAATAAATATCTAAAGGTTTTGAGATATTTGTTAATTATAATTAATATATATATATATATATATAGAAAAGGAAGGGAAGGAATTGGGGAGAAAGCAAATAGAAAGGAAAGAAAAAGGAAGAAAGGAAAAGAGAAGGAGAGAAAAACAGAAATTCCATCGTCTTCCTCCTCTGCCTCGCGAACACCATTTTTCTCCCTTCCTCCATTGTTGCTCGTTTTTGCTTTCTTTTCTTTCCTTTGAGTTCGAAATTGATAATGGGTGATAGGACAAGGATTTCTCAACTTCACTCTTCCTCTTTGATTCGAAAACGGAGAAAAACGGTATTAGGGATTCAAACTCAAATCTCCCCGTTTCATCTAGATCTAAGCGTCGTTTCAAGAAGTGATAGAAGGGAAAGTTGCTCACCACTACACTACGGTGCTAGTGAGCTAACTTTGGAAGCGGCATTGCGAGCGGAGGTTTTACCGGATTTGCTCACGGTACCGAAATCGAACAAAAAAGCTAAAGTGAAGGTAAGGGCTCCTTCCAAACTTTTAGTTTGCATTTAGGGCCTTATCTGTGGTTGTGTGGGAACAAATTTTGTTAGGATTGGAGTATTGTTTTGGGAAAAATGAATTTACCTCACGTACGTAAGATTTTGAATAAATGAAATTTATTGTGTTGATTTGTGTTCATCGTACTTGGCATGTTCATACTTGATGTTTGTTGATTGATGTGTTTTGATGTGAATTATGGATTGAATGTGAAAGTATGTTTTGAGTTTGTATTGTGTGGAATTTGAAAACCATTAAGTTAAACGAGTATTAAGAATGGGGAATCTCTTAATGTCTTGGTTACTTAATGTTTGTTTTGAAAATCGCTTAAGTTAAATGAGTATTAAGAATGGGGAATCTCTTAATGTCTCGTTTACTTAATGCTTGTTTTAGTAAACCGTGCAGACCTGTGATAGGTGGCACCTTGGTAAACGGTACGGGCCCGTGATAGACAGTACGTTTATGGTTTACGATTTTTGGTAAGTTGTGCAGACCCGTGATAGGTGGCACCTTGGTAAACGGTACGGGCACGTGATAGGCAGTACGTTTACGACTTACGTTTCTTGGTAAACGGTACGGGCCCGTGATAGGCATAACGTTTATGGTTTACGATTTTTGGTAAGTTGTGCAGACTCGTGATAGGTGGCACCTTGGTAAACGGTACGGGCTCGTGATAGGCAGTACGTTTACGACTTACGTTTCTTGGTAAACGGTACGGGCCCGTGATAGGCAGTACGTTTGTGGTTTACGATTTTTGGTAAGTTGTGCAGACCCAGGAAAGGTGGCACCTTGGTAAACGGTACGGGCCCGTGATAGGCAGTACGTTTACGACTTACGTTTCTTGGTAAACGGTACGGGCCCGTGATATGCAGTACGTTTATGGTTTACGATTTTTGGTAGGTTGTGCAGACCCGGGATAGGTGGCACCTTGGTTAACGGTACGGGCCCGTGATAGGCAGTACGTTTACGACTTACGTTTCCTGGTGAATTGTGTTTGTTTGTGAGAGACTGCACAGGTGTTTGTCCGTGAGAGACTATACCTTGGTAAATTGTGAATTGTTGGTTCATGTTGTTCGTGCGGGTATTGTGTTATAAGTGTTAAGTGTTATGTTTTGGAATTTGGTGATAACATGTTTGATTGCAATACTATTTCGAAACTCATGATATTGTAGCGATTGCGTTATGAGTGCTATGTGTTAAGGTTTGGAGTGGTGTTTGAATGTGATTGAGTTAGTTTATGAACTTTTGAAAGAATATACAGGGAAATCGATTTACCTAATCGATTTGATGAGTTACAGGGGCCCTGTTTTGCACGAAATCGATTTACCCAATCGATTTTGTAAGTTGTCTTTCAAAATCATTTAAGAAATCGATTTGGTAAATCGATTGGATTCAATTGAATTCAAGTCAGGGGCTTTGTCTTCCATAAATCGATTTGCTCAATCGATTGGATTCAATACAGGGGCTCTGTCTGTCAGGAAATCGATTTACCCAATCGTTTGAGTTAATCGATTTACCTAATCGATTGATTTAAGCCCAGAGTTCAGTTTTCACTAAAAACTTTCAGGAAATTGATTTCCCCGATCAATTGGCTTAGTGGAAAATCTTATTTTGATTTAGATAATTGATTGCTCAATTGATTTATCAATGTTTTGGTGAGTTATGTATTACTTGATGGATTGAGAACTCTATTTGATTTCATTTAAATTTGGCAAGCATTATATGAACTTTTTAGCATATGGAAAATCCTTTTAAGGTGCATGCTTAGTTGAGAGGATATTTTGTGCATTTAAAAACTTAAATGTTATGTGTTAACTGTTAATTTCGGTTGGTGACCCTTTACAACTATTGTGGAAATCTGGGCTTTGCCCTCAGATGAGAGCCAGGATGATCCTACCGATTCGTACCCTACGGATGGGAATGCTTGATTGGAGCTACGCTAGGAGGATCTCACGGGGCGCGTGGAGATCACTCAGGGTGTTTAGTTGTTTTGTAAAATGATCAGATTAGGTTGACACAGAGGGAACATATGTCTTTCTTTTGGGTTGCTTTTATTTTTAAACTAGAAGACTGTACCACTTTCGTTATGTAAACATTTTGAATTCATATTTTGAGAACTTTTTCCGCTGCTTGTAAATTATAATGACTTAATTATTTATCCAAAGGTTTTACCTTATTTATTTCTATGTTGTATTTTAATTTCTTTTGAAAAAAAAATACACCCTCGCTTCGAAAAACGGGGTGTTACATTGTGGTATCAGAGCTTTGGTTTGGTTTTCTTTGGGGGGTTGTGGAACCTTTAGTTCTAGATTGTAGGTTAGGAGTCGTTGTCTGATCATGTGTCGGTTTTGGTGGTTTGAGTTGTCAAGTTCAGAATAACTACTTTGTGCTGATGTGGTCGGAAGTTATTTTTAGAATTATTGAAGTAGTGTTAAGACTTTACTTGATGATGGTTTTATAGGAAAACCATGCCGCCAAGGAGGAATGACGTTCCGAGAGCCAATGCCAATAGGGATGATCGAATGGCGGAGGCTACAAATAACATGGCTGCTTCTATTGCAGCACAGACTGCTGCCAAGACTCAACGTGATCTCGAAAAGAGGGAAATAGAGATCCGTGCTGCAGAGTCAAGAGGATTAAGAGACTTTCGTCGTTACAATCCTCCCATGTTTGAGGGGGATGAGAATTCAGAGAAAGCATATCAATGGATCCAAGAAGTGGAGAAGATCTTCGAAATGATTAACTGTCGGGCGGGAGTGAGGGTCAACTATGCCACTTATATGCTACTAGGAGATGTTGAGTACTGGTGGAGGAGTACAAGGTTGTTGATGAGATCAGCTCACGAGGTGGTGAACTGGGAATCTTTCAAAAGGAAGTTTTTAGACAAATACTTCCCGATGAGTACCAGGACTAGACTGGGTGATGATTTCCTAAAACTACATCAGGGGAACATGACCGTGGGCGAATATGCTGCTAAGTTTGAATCACTATCAAGGCATTTCAGATTTTTCCGTGAAGAGATTGACGAGCCATTCTTGTGTCATCGTTTCCAAGACGGACTAAAGTATGAGATTCAAGACTTTGTCGTACCCTTGGGAATTCAACGTTTCCAAGTTCTTGTGGAAAAATGTAGAAAAGTTGAGGATATGAAGAATAAGAGAGCTAGCAGAGGAGGGAATTCTAACTCAGGAGGACCTAGTCGGGTGAAGTATCAGAACAAGGGAAAACAAGTTGCTAAACCTTATAATCGACCACATGATAACAACGGGGGATAGAATAACCCAGGGAACCAAGACTTTGGGAGACAAGTGGGACAAGGGATACGATGTTTCCGATGTGGAGAAGAGGGACATTATGCTTATGCTTGTACCTTTAACAGTCCTACTTGCTACAATTGTCATAAACCAGGGCACTTTGCAAAAATTGCAAGGCTCCGAAGGTGGAACCAATGGTGAATGTAGGTAGGATTACTCTTCCTACTGCTAGAGGACATGTTTATTGTGTCGGCGCTGAAGCTGGAAATTTATCTAGCAATCTGATTCAATATGACTGTTCAATTACAGGTAACCCCCTAACTACACTTTCTGATTCGGGGACAACCCATTCCTTCACTACTATGGATTGTATGAATCGTTGGAAGTTATCTGCGTCGTCACTACCCTTTTGATTTGGTTGTTTTACGCCTGTTAAGAATTTGACTGAAAATATTGCATATTTACATTGCCAAGTAATTGTCCATAATAGAGATTTCTCGATTAATTTGATTTGTTTACCTCTACAGTTACCCAAGATCATTCTAGGTAATGATATATTGTACTCAATGTGTCGGTGCCAGACTTAGTGTTTAGGCTTGGTACTAGATGGATGTTCCGTACCAAGTGGAACATCAGCGACCTGCTGGGGTGTTGCAACCTCTAGATACATCTGAGTGGAAGTGGGCAGCATTTCCAGGGACTTTATAACTGGATTGCCAAAAACAAGGAGAAAGAATGATTCTATATGGGTGATAGTGGATCGACTGACTAAATCCGCACACTTTTGCCAGTAAGGACCACCTATAAGGTAGATCAGCTAACAGAGGTCTACATTGTCGAAATTGTGAGATTACATTGTCGAAATTGTGAGACCGTGATATGAAGTTCACATCACATTTTTGGTAAGCATTGCATGAAGCGTTGGAAACGAAACTACGGTTGAGTTCAGCTTACCATCCCCAAACGGACGGACAGACTGTAAGGACGAATCAGTCCCTTGAAGATCTGTTTAGAGCATGTGTGTTAGATGATAAAGGGAGTTGGGATGATGTGCTTCCGTTGATTGAGTTCACCTACAACAATAGTTTCCATGCGAGTATTGGGATGGCACCATATGAGGCTTTATATGGGCGCAAGTGTCAAACGCCCTTGTGTTGGTATAAGGAC
>JBBPBT010000474.1:1958258-2027770 GCA_037974875.1 Cicer bijugum
TTAGATAATTGATTGCTCAATTGATTTATCAATGTTTTGGTGAGTTATGTATTACTTGATGGATTGAGAACTCTATTTGATTTCATTTAAATTTGGCAAGCATTATATGAACTTTTTAGCATATGGAAAATCCTTTTAAGGTGCATGCTTAGTTGAGAGGATATTTTGTGCATTTAAAAACTTAAATGTTATGTGTTAACTGTTAATTTCGGTTGGTGACCCTTTACAACTATTGTGGAAATCTGGGCTTTGCCCTCAGATGAGAGCCAGGATGATCCTACCGGTTCGTACCCTACGGATGGGAATGCTTGATTGGAGCTACGCTAGGAAGATCTCACGGGGCACGTGGAGATCACTCAGGGTGTTTAGTTGTTTTGTAAAATGATCAGACTAGGTTGACACAGAGAGAACAAATGTCTTTCTTTTGGGTTGCTTTTATTTTTAAACTGAAAGACTGTACCACTTTCGTTATGTAAACATTTTGAATTCATATTTTGAGAACCTTTTTCCGCTGCTTGTAAATTATAATGACTTAATTATTTATCCAAAGGTTTTACCTTATTTATTTCTCTGTTGTATTTTAATTTCTTTTGAAAAAAAAAATACACCCTCCCTAAGAAAAACGGGGTGTTACATTGTGGTATCAGAGCTTTGGTTTGATTTTCTTTGGGGGTTGTGGAACCTTTAGTTCTAGATTGTAGGTTAGGAGTTGTTGTCTGATCATGTGTCGGTTTAGGTGGTTTGAGTTGTCAAGTTCAGATTAATTATTATGTGCTGATGTGGTTGGAAGTTATTTTTGGAATTATTGAAGTAGTGTTAAGACTCTACTCGATGATGGTTTTATAGGAAAACCATGCCACCAAGGAGGAATGACGTTCCGAGAGCCAATGCCAATAGGGATAATCGAATGGCGGAGGCTATGAATAACATGGCTGCTTCTGTTGCTGCACAGACTGCTGCCAAGACTCAACGTGATCTCGAAAAGAGGGAAAGAGAGATCCATGCTGCAGAGTCAAGAGGATTAAAAGATTTACGTCGTTACAATCCTCCAAAGTTTGAGGGGCATGAGAATTCAGAGAAAGCAGATCAATGGATCCAAGAAGTGGAGAAGATCTTCGAAATGATTAACTGTCAGGCGGGAGTAAAGGTCAACTATGCCACGTATATGCTACTAGGAGATGCCGAGTATTGGTGGAGGAGTACAAGATTGTTGATGAGATCAGCTCACGAGGAGGTGAACTGGGAATCTTTCAAAAGGAAGTTTTTAGACAAACACTTCCCGATGAGTACTAGGACAAGACTGGGTGATGATTTCCTGAGACTGCATCAGGGGAACATGACCGCGGGCGAATATGCTGCTAAGTTTGAATCACTATCAAGGCATTTCAGATTTTTCCATGAGGAGATTGACGAGCCATTCTTGTGTCATCGTTTCCAAGACGGACTAAAGTATGAGATTCAAGACTCTATCTTACCCTTGGGAATTTAACGTTTCCAAGTTCTTGTGGAAAAATGTAGAGAAGTTGAGGATATGAAGAATAAGAGAGCCAGCCGAGGAGGGAATTTTAACTCAGGAGGGCCTAGTCGGGTGAAGTATCAGAACAAGGGAAAACAAGTTGCTAAACCTTATAATCGACCACATGATAACAACGGGGGATAGAATAACCCAGGGAACCAAGACTTTGGGAGACAAGTGGGACAAGGGATACGATGTTTCCGATGTGGAGAAGAGGGACATTATGCTTATGCTTGTACCTTTAACAGTCCTACTTGCTACAATTGTCATAAACCAGGGCACTTTGCAAAAATTGCAAGGCTCCGAAGGTGGAACCAATGGTGAATGTAGGTAGGATTACTCTTCCTACTGCTAGAGGACATGTTTATTGTGTCGGCGCTGAAGCTGGAAATTTATCTAGCAATCTGATTCAATATGACTGTTCAATTACAGGTAACCCCCTAACTACACTTTCTGATTCGGGGACAACCCATTCCTTCACTACTATGGATTGTATGAATCGTTGGAAGTTATCTGCGTCGTCACTACCCTTTTGATTTGGTTGTTTTACGCCTGTTAAGAATTTGACTGAAAATATTGCATATTTACATTGCCAAGTAATTGTCCATAATAGAGATTTCTCGATTAATTTGATTTGTTTACCTCTACAGTTACCCAAGATCATTCTAGGTAATGATATATTGTACTCAATGTGTCGGTGCCAGACTTAGTGTTTAGGCTTGGTACTAGATGGATGTTCCGTACCAAGTGGAACATCAGCGACCTGCTGGGGTGTTGCAACCTCTAGATACATCTGAGTGGAAGTGGGCAGCATTTCCAGGGACTTTATAACTGGATTGCCAAAAACAAGGAGAAAGAATGATTCTATATGGGTGATAGTGGATCGACTGACTAAATCCGCACACTTTTGCCAGTAAGGACCACCTATAAGGTAGATCAGCTAACAGAGGTCTACATTGTCGAAATTGTGAGATTACATTGTCGAAATTGTGAGACCGTGATATGAAGTTCACATCACATTTTTGGTAAGCATTGCATGAAGCGTTGGAAACGAAACTACGGTTGAGTTCAGCTTACCATCCCCAAACGGACGGACAGACTGTAAGGACGAATCAGTCCCTTGAAGATCTGTTTAGAGCATGTGTGTTAGATGATAAAGGGAGTTGGGATGATGTGCTTCCGTTGATTGAGTTCACCTACAACAATAGTTTCCATGCGAGTATTGGGATGGCACCATATGAGGCTTTATATGGGCGCAAGTGTCAAACGCCCTTGTGTTGGTATAAGGACTGTGAAAATATAATCGTCGGACCAGAGATGGTGCAACAGACTACAACTAAGGTGAGAAAAATCAAGGAGAAAATGAAGACTTCACAGGATCGTCAGAAGAGTTATGCGGACAAGCATCGCAGACTTTTGGAATTCGAACAGGGTGACCATGTATTTCTGAGAGTCACACCAACTACTGGAGTTGGTAGAGCATTGAAATCGAAGAAGTTAACTCCGAAATTCATTGGACCATATCAGATTTCTGCACGAATTGGGCCCGTTGCTTATCGGATTGCATTACCTCCGATACTGTCCAATATTCATGACGTATTCCATGTGTCACAGTTGAGGAAATATCTTGCAGATCCATCTCATGTGATCGAACGAGACACAATCCAGCTAAAGGATAACTTATCCTTCGAAGTACCACCTGTGAGAATTGATGACAGAAAGATCAAGCGATTGAGGACCAAGGATGTTTCGTTAGTCAAGGTGATTTGGAACCCAATTACTGGAGATGTGACTTGGGAACTGGAGAGTAAGATGGGAGAACAACACCCAGAGTTATTTATCGACGCATAGTTTCGAGGACGAAACTAATTTTAGGGGGGTAGTAATGTAAGACCCATAATTTTAAAGTGTACTTTATGTATTTTAATGGATTTTGGTATGGAACTCAGGGGCTTTTTAGCCAAAGTTATTAATATTTTGGAGTGTATATAATTAAAAGATATTTTGATGCCCGATTAGAATTACTCGTCGATAAATAAATTAAATTAACTGCGGCGAATCTTTTGCGAAAAGTTTAATGCGTTATGGGTGAAAGGGTAATTTAACAAATATCTAAAGATTTTGAGATATTTGTTAATTATAATTAATATATATATATATATATATATATATATATATATATATAGAAAAGGAAGGGAAGGAATTGGGGAGAAAGCAAATAGAAAGGAAAGTAAAAGGAAGAAAGGAAAAGCGAAGGAGAGAAAAACAGAAATTCCATCGTCTTCCTCCTCTGCCTCGCGAACACCATTTTTCTCCCTTCCTCCATTGTTGCTCGTTTTTGCTTTCTTTTCTTTCCTTTGAGTTCGAAATTGATAGTGGGTGATAGGACAAGGATTTCTCAACTTCACTCTTCCTCTTTGATTCGAAAACGGAGAAAAACGGTATTAGGGATTCAAACTCAAATCTCCCCGTTTCATCTAGATCTAAGTGTCGTTTCAAGAAGTGATAGAAGGGAAAGTTGCTCACCACTACACTACGGTGCTAGTGAGCTAACTTTGGAAGCGGCGTAGCGAGCGGAGGTTTTACCAAATTTGCTCACGCTACCGAAATCGAACAAAAAAGCTAAAGTGAAGGTAAGGGCTCCTTCCAAACTTTTAGTTTGCATTTAGGGCCTTATCTGTGGTTGTGTGGGCACGAATTTTGTTAAGATTGGAGTATTGTTTTGGGAAAAATGAATTTACCTCACATATGTATGATTTTGAATAAATGAAATTTATTGTGTTGATTTGTGTTCATCGTACTTGGCGTGTTCATACTTGATGTTTGTGGATTGATGTGTTTTGGTGTGAATTATGGATTGAATGTGAAAGTATGTTTGAGTTTGTTTTTTGTGGAATTTGAAAACCATTAAGTTAAACGAGTATTAAGAATGGGGAATCTCTTAATGTCTTGTTTACTTAATGTGTGTTTGGAAAATCGTTTAAGTTAAATGAGAATTAAGAATGGGGAATCTCTTAATGTATCGTTTACTTAATATTTGTTTTGAAAAATCGTTTAAGTTAACGGGGCGTTAAGAATGGGGAATCTCTTAATGTCTTGGTTACTTAATGTTTGTTTTGAAAATCGCTTAAGTTAAATGAGTATTAAAAATGGGGAATCTCTTAATGTCTCGTTTACTTAATGCTTGTTTTAGTAAACCGTGCAGACCCGTGATAGGTGGCACCTTGGTAAACGGTACGGACCCGTGATAGGCAGTACGTTTATGGCTTACGATTTTTGGTAAGTTGTGCAGACCCGTGATAGGTGGCACCTTGGTAAACGGTATGGGCCCGTGATAGGCAGTACGTTTACGACTTATGTTTCTTGGTAAACGGTACGGGCCCGTGATAGGCAGTACGTTTATGGTTTACGATTTTTGGTAAGTTGTGCAGACCCGTGATAGGTGGCACCTTGGTAAACGGTACGGGCCCGTGATAGGCAGTACGTTTACGACTTACGTTTCTTGGTAGACGATACGGGCCCGTGATAGGCAGTACGTTTATGGTTTACGATTTTTGGTAAGTTATGCAGACCCGGGATAGGTGGCACCTTGGTAAACGGTACGGGCCCGTGATAGGCAGTACGTTTACGACTTACGTTTCTTGGTAAACGGTACGGGCCTGTGATAGGCAGTACGTTTATGGTTTACGATTTTTGGTAAGTTGTGCAGACCCGTGATAGGTGGCACCTTGGTAAACGGTACGGGCCCGTGATAGGCAGTACGTTTACGACTTACGTTTCCTGGTGAATTGTGTTTGTCCGTGAGAGACTACACAGGTGTTTGTCCGTGAGAGACTATACCCTGGTAAATTGTGAATTGTTGGTTCATCTTGTTCGTGTGGGTATTGTGTTATAAGTGTTAAGTGTTATGTTTTGGAATTTGGTGATAACATGTTTGATTGCAATACTATTTCGAAACTCATGATGTTGTAGCGATTGTGTTATCAGTGCTAAGTGTTAAGGTTTGGAGTGGTGTTTGAATGTGATTGAGTTAGTTTATGAACTTTTGAAAGAATATACAGGGAAATCGATTTACCCAATTGATTTGATGAGTTACAGGGGCCCTGTTTTGCACGAAATCAATTTACCCAATCGATTTTGTAAGTTGTCTTTCAAAATCATTTAAGAAATCGATTTGGTAAATCGATTGGATTCAAGTCAGGGGCTTTGTCTTCCAAAAATCGATTTGCTCAATCGATTGGATTTAATATAGGGGCTCTGTCTGTCAGGAAATCGATTTACCCAATCGATTGATTTAAGCCCAGAGTTCAGTTTTCACTAAAAACTTTCAGGAAATTGATTTCCCCAATCGATTGGCTTAGTGGAAAATCTTATTTTGAGTTAGATAATTGATTGCTCAATTGATTTATCAATGTTTTGGTGAGTTATGTATTACTTGATGGATTGAGAACTCTATTTGATTTCATTTAAATTTGGCAAGCATTATATGAACTTTTTAGCATATGGAAAATCCTTTTAAGGTGCATGCTTAGTTGAGAGGATATTTTGTGCATTTAAAAACTTAAATGTTATGTGTTAACTGTTAATTTCGGTTGGTGACCCTTTACAACTATTGTGGAAATCTGGGCTTTGCCCTCAGATGAGAGCTAGGATGATCCGACCGATTCGTACCCTACGGATGGGAATGCTTGATTGGAGCTACGCTAGGAGGATCTCACGGGGCGCGTGGAGATCACTCAGGGTGTTTAGTTGTTTTGTAAAATGATCAGATTAGGTTGACACAGAGGGAACATATGTCTTTCTTTTGGGTTGCTTTTATTTTTAAACTGGAAGACTGTACCACTTTCGTTATGTAAACATTTTGAATTCATATTTTGAGAACTTTTTCCGCTGCTTGTAAATTATAATGACTTAATTATTTATCCAAAGGTTTTACCTTATTTATTTCTATGTTGTATTTTAATTTCTTTTGAAAAAAAATACACCCTCGCTTTGAAAAACGGGGTGTTACACGATATCCCCAAAAGAAATGACCAAATTTATGACAAGTATAACATTTGACTTTTGATTTGTCATACCTCATTTTAATTTGATTATAGCCACAATCTCTTCCTCTACCTCCAACATCCTTCAATGAAACTTTGATCTTGAGAACTTTCTCTATTGGATTTTCTTGTCTTTACTTCGTTCTTTCTTCTTTAGATTGTAAAGAACCTTCTAACTCTTCAATCGACAACTTTGTCAAATATAGAAACTTCTAAACATTGCTAATGAAGGTGCAAGCAAGTTGATCTTTCATCTTCGTCTTTTACAATGTTTCCTTACCATTTTGAGACAAACATTCTTCATCTAGTAGCTTTACATAACTTTTCTCCATAATCTCCCAAACACATTGAGATACAAGCAGTGTTTTCATGCGAAAATACCATTTTTTATAATTATCTTTTGTAAATAAAGGAAAATGGTATTTAGTATAGGCATGAGTTGCCAAATATCAACTTTATTTGTACAACAACTCCCTCAACCAAGCCCTGATACCACTTTGTTTGAGGAAGACATGTCTTTCTAAGAGAAACTTACAACTTTCTTGGTTTCAAATTTTAAATACAAGGATATATTTATAGGTACCATAAGAGAACTCTAGACATACTTCTAGGACCATCCCAATTAATGCATACTTCTAGATATTTTCTATACTTTACTATATTTAATATAGTTTTAGATTTTTCAATAGGTATTATGACGTATCTAAATAATTCTAAATTTAAAATTATACTTAAAAGTATGATCATGAGATAAACACAATTTCATATAGCAACAACAATTGACAGAAAAGTAAATATGAGACAAACAAAACTTTTAACATGGAAAACATCACTCGAATTGAGATAATAAAAACTACATGTCCTAGTCCTTTAAAACCATCCATTATAATAATTAATTTGTACACCAAAGGGTAGTAACCAAACAAAATAACAATCAACATTTCACTAAAGTGGGTATTCTAAAGTAACTCCCAGAGAAGGTAAAACTACTAACACTTTATATTAAAATAAAAAACTGAATGGTAGAAGTAACACAAAAAAATTGTTGATTAAACGAAGCAAGTTTGCTACCCATTTGTTACCACTGGAACCCAATTTTTTTCCTTCTAATTTTCTATTCCTATCGTCCCTTAATTTTCTTATGTTTTTCTTCTTCTTTTTGTAGTATTACTCCCTTTTCTTTTCTTAGGGATGTCAAAATATTTTTCTTTTGTTTTTTATTCCTACAAGGGCATAGCCCAATTAAAACACATACTCCTTTTTTTTCTTTCTTTTTTCTTTTTCTTTCTTTAGTAATAATACTAGTAAAATTAGTGGGTTCTATTTAGGGAGTGGGTTCACCCAATAAATCTCCCTCTAACAACTCAAGTGGGAATGTACTGCTCAACCATGTAAGCCTTCTTTCTACAACATATCATCTTTGACACTAGCAAGACCTTCACCTTCATATCTGAATCATTCTCATTGGTATGAATCTTTTCCATTAAAAATGACTTCATTTCTTGTGCATCTTGTATGCAATGATACACACCTTAATATTTTTCGACTTTACATGAAAAGTTGGATTCTTGCTGAGATCGATTGCAGTCTAACTGTCATAGAATAACACAAACTTGTCTTGCTTGAGGCCTAACTCGTGTAAGAATTCCTTCATCCACAAAAGTTGTTTGGAAGCTACAATTGCTGCAATGTATTCAACTTCAGTAGTGAATAAATCAACCAAAACACTTTTGTAACCTTGATTGCTAAGGTACAACTCCCCCTATAAATGTCATCATATAACTAGAAGTAGATTTTTTTAGAATCAATATCACTTACCATATCTCCAAATGTGTAGCCATCCAACACTACTTCGCCACCTCCATAACATAAACACACTTTAGAAGTGCCTTTGAGGTATATGAGAATCGACTTTATTACTTGCCAATGATCTTTACCAAGATTAAAGAGAAACTGACTAACAACTCCAACTGCATGAGCAATATCTAGCCTTGTACATGCCATAACATACATCAAACTACCAACTAAGAATACATAAGGAACCTTTTTCATCTCTTTTCTTTTCTAACTTGTAGGACAATTATCAGAATTCAATTGGAAATGAGTAGCAAATGAACTACCAGCAGGCTTGCAATTGCTCATGTCAAACCTCCATAGCACCTTATTAATGTAATTGGGTTAAGACAACCACAATTTATGATTCTTCCTGTCATGAGTAATTGTCATGCCTAGAATTTGCTTTGTAATAGCCAATTCTTTCATAGCGAAAAACTTGTTCAAATCATTCTTTAATGATTGAATCTTCTTAGTGTCATGACCAACAATCAACATGTCATCCACATATAACAAGACAATAATATAATCACCATTAGATAATTTCTTGACAAACACACAATGGTCAGAAGTTGTTTTACCATACCCGTGTTTCTCCATGAAAGAATCAAATTTCTGGTACCATTGTCGAGGTGCTTGTTTGAGCTCATACAAGTTTTTCTTCAATTTACACACAAGTTTCTCTTTACCGTTTACTTTGAAACTCTTTAGTTGCTTTATATAGATATGTTCCTCCAAATCATCATGAAAGAATGTAGTTTTCATATCAATTTTTTCAACTTCTAAGTTCAAACTAGCTGCTAACATAAGTACAACTCGAATAAAGGACATCTTCACCACAAGTGGATTTTTTTTTCAAACTGAATATCTTTTCCCTGATTAAAACTTTTCACAACCAATCATGCTTTATGTATTGGTTGAGAACCATTCTCTTCTGCCTTTATCTTTTATATCCATTTGTTATTGAGTGATTTCATGTCCTTAAACAACTTTACCTAATCAAAAGTGTGATTATCATGCAAATAATTCATTTCTTTTTTCATGGCCTTCAACCACTTTTCTTTATGAACATTTGTAATAGTCTTTTGGTAGTGCTCTAGTCCTCCACCATCAGTCATCGTCGCATACTAATGTGGAGGGTATATTTGAGAAGGTTGATCATCATGGTGAGGTACATGATCATCAATGACATTCTAATTATCTACTTGTATATCTCCCTCATCAAAAAAAGTTTCTACAAGGGGCTTGGGCGCAACCTCAATGTTACTTCTAGAATTAGATTTATGTTTCTCAACTTTATCAAAATCTTCAATAGCTTTGTCTTCAAGGAAAATCACATCTCTACTTTTGATAATATCCTTGTCAACCGGATCCCACATTGTTTGGATTTACTATCAAGCTTGGACCTCTCATCTCTTGGAATATGAACAAAACATATACAACCAAACATTCTCCAATGACGATAAAAGACATCTTTCCCTGTCTACACTCTATTTGGAAAATCGCCATCAGGTGGAATAGATGGAGAAAAATTGATCAAATCCACTACAATTTTCATTGCTTTACCCCTACAGGAGTTCTACAAATACTCTTCAAAAGGACATTTGTATTCACCACTGTTATCTGATCGAACACATTTCAATTTCCTTCCTTTTTCTCTTTCAACAGTTTCATGAAAATGCTTGAAGACTCCAAGTACCGCCTATCACAGGGCAAAGTACAATTTATCAACGTGCCACCTATCACGGGTCTGCACGATTTACAAAAAGCATGAAAATGCGTGCGCGTATACTGACTCCATTCACAACAATCGTTAAGCAAATGCAGTTATTAAAAGATTCCCCATTTTTAACACTCATTTGACTTAAACAATTTCAACGCCAAACATTAAGCAAACGGACATATTAAGAGATTCCCCATTCTTAATATACTTTTGACTTAAACGATTTCCACAACAAAACATTCGGTAAACAAGACATTAAGAGATTCCCCATTCTTAATACTCATTTAACTGAAACAATTTTTCAAAAAAAACAAACATTAAGTAAACAAGACACTAAGAGATTCCCCATTCTTAATTCTCATTTAACTTAAACGATTTTCAAAACAACATTAAGTAACTGAGACATTAAGAGATTCCCCATTCTTAACGCCCAGTTAACTTAAACGATTTTCACAAGCACACATTAAGTAAACGAGACATTAAGAGATTCCCCATTCTTAATACTCATTTAACTTAATGGTTTTCAAATTCCACACAAAAACGAACTCAAACATATTATCAAATTCAATCCACAATTCCCACCCAAATCGTTTTCACAACAACATTAAGTAAATAAGTCATTAAGAGATTCCCCATTCTTAATACTCATTTAACTTAAACAATTTTCACAAACTCACATTAAGTAAACGAGACGTTAAGAGATTCCCCATTCTTAATACTCGTTTAACTTAATGGTTTTCAAATTCCAAACAAAACAAACTCAAACATACTTTCACATTCATTCCATAATTCTCACAAAGACACATCAATCAACAAACATCAAGTATGAACACGCCGAATACGACGACTCAAATCAACACAATCCATCACTCAAACACAACAAGTTTCATATACTCAAAATCATACATAAATTGGTTTAAAATTCATTCTCCACAAAACATTACTTTAACCCTAACCAAATTCTTTTCCACACAACCACAAGTAAGTCCCTAAATGCAAACTAAAAGTTTGGAAGGAGCCCTTACATTCACTTTAGCTTTTTCGTTCGATTTCGGTACCGTGAGTAAGTCCGGTAAAATCTCTATTCGCAACATTGCTTCCAAAGTTGGTCCACTAACACCGTAGCACGGAGGTGAGCAACCTTCCCTTCTATCACTTCTTGAAACGAAGCTTAGATCTAGGTGAAACGGGGAGGTTTGTGTTTGAATCCCTAATACCGTTTTTCTCCGTTTTCAAATCTTTAGATATTTATTAAATTACTATTTTACCCATAACGCATTAAATTCTTTGTAAAAGATTCACCGCAGTTAATTTGATTTATTTATCGACGAGTAATTCTAATCGGGCATCAAAATATCTTTTTGATCATATAAACTCCAAAATATTAATAACTTGGCTAAAAAGCCTCCGAGTTCAATACTAAAAAATACACTAAAATACATAAAGTACAGTTTAAAATTATGGGTCTTACATTACTACCCCCCTAAAATTAGTTTCATCCTCGAAACTATATGTCGATAAATAACTCTGGGTGTCGTTCCCTCATCTTGCTCTCTAGTTCCCAAGTCGCATCTCTAGTAATTGGGTTCCAAATCACCTTGACCAACGAAACATCCTTGGTCCTCAGTCGTTTAGTCTTTATATCATCAATTCTCACAGGTGGTACTTCGAATGACAGGTTATCCTTTAGCAGGATTGTGTCTGGTTCGATCACATGAGATGGATCTACAAGATATTTCCTCAACTGTGACACATGAAACACGTCATGAATATTGGACAGTATCGGAGGTAATGCAATCCGATAAGCAACAGGCCCAATTCGTGTTGAAATCTGGTATGGTCCAATGAATTTCGGAGTCAACTTCTTCGATTTCAATGCTCTACCAACTCCGGTGCTAGGTGTGACTCTTAGAAAAACATGGTCACCCTGTTCGAATTCCAACAGTCTGCGACACTTGTCCGCATAACTCTTCTGACGATCCTATGAAGTCTTCATTTTCTCCTTGATCTTCCTTACCTTAGTTGTAGTCTGTTGCACCATCTCTGGTCCGACAATCATATTTTCACCATCCTTATACCAACACAAGGGCGTTTGACACTTGCGCCCATATAAAGCCTCATATGGTGCCATTCCAATACTCGCGTGGAAACTATTGTTGTAGGTGAACTCAATCAACGGGAGTACATCATCCCAACTTCCTCTATCATCTAACACACATGCTCTCAACAGATCTTCGAGGGACTGATTCTTCCTTTCAGTCTGTCCATCCGTTTGGGGATGGTAAGCTAAACTCAATCGTAGTTTCATTCCCAACGCTTCGTGCATTGCTCCCCAAAAATGTGATGTGAACTTCGGATCACGGTCTGATACGATACTCGATGGTACCCCGTGTAACCTCACAATTTCAGCGATGTAGATCTCTGTTAGCTGATCTACCTTATAGGTGGTCTTTACTGGCAAAACGTTTGCGGATTTGGTCAGTCGATCCACTATCACCCATATAGAATCATTCTTTCTCCTTATTTTAGGCAGTCCAGTTATGAAATCCATGGAAATGTTATCCCACTTCCATTCGGGTATATCTAAAGGTTGCAACATCCCAGCAGGTCGCTGATGTTCCCCCTTCACTTTCTGACAAGTTAGACAAGTTGATACATACTCCGCTACATGTTTCTTCATTCCTGGCCACCAATAATTCTGTCTCAAATCCTGATACATCTTTGTTGCTCCAGGATGAAAACTCAACTTGCTCTTATGAGCCTCCTCTAAAATTGTTTTCTCATATCCGTAATTTCTGGTACACAAATCCTACCAATACGTCGCAGAATATTATCTGCTCCAATTTGGAACTCTGTTGTCTTCCCTTGCACTATTAGGTTCCTCTTCTCCTGAATTAAGACGTCATCTTGTAAATTTGCAATGTCTTCAAGTAGTCCACTCGAAATCTTAATCATTCCGAATCTCAAAATTCCCGGTGCAAACTCTACGTTCAAGTGTAGGTCTCTAAAAGCTTCCCACAACTCTTGTTGTCTAGCCATAATTGTTGAAGACACGTATACACTTCTTCTACTCAACACATCAGCCACTACATTGGCCTTCCTAGGGTGGTACTGCAGTGTGAAATCAAAATCCTTGAGAGTCTCCATCCATCTTCTCTGATGCATGTTCAATTCCTTCTGATCAAAAAAATATTTCAAACTCTTATGGTCACTGAACACGGTGAACGTGCACCCATACAAGTAGTGCCTCCAAATCTTCAATGCAAAAACAACAGCAGCAAGCTCCAAATCATGAGTAGGATAGTTTCTCTCGTGAATCTTCAATTTCCTAGAGGCATAAGCTACAACTTTCTTGTGTTGCATCAGAACACATCCCAACCCTTGGTGAGATGCATCACAATAAACTTCATAGGGTTCATCTGATCGCAGTAACACCAACACTGGTGAGGTCGTCAATTTCGTCTTCAGTAACTGAAAATTTTCCTCACACTTCTCCGTCCATGCGAAATGTTAATCCTTTCTGGTAAGTTGTGTTAATGGGGTCACAATCTTAGCAAAACCTTCAATAAACCTCCTGTAGTACCCTGCCAGTCCTACAAAACTTCGTATGTCCGTGACAGTCTGAGGCTGTTTCCAAGCATGAACCGCCTCAATCTTAGCCGGATCTACAGCGATCCCTTCCTTGGTTATCACATGTCCCAAGAAATTCACTTTTTCTAGCCAAAATTCACACTTCGATAGATTGGCATACAATCGTTTCTCGCGTAAAATCTCAAGAACTTGATGTAAATGTTCTCCATGCTCTTCTACAGTTCTCGAATAAATTAATATATCATCAATGAACATCACAACAAACTTATCAAGGAATGGACTAAAGATTTTGTTCATGTAGTCCATGAAAATTGCTGGTGCATTGGTAACTCCAAACGGCATAACCAGATATTCATAATGCCCATAACGGGTTCTGAAAGCGGTTTTCTGAATATCTCCTTCCCTTACTCAAAGCTGATGGTAAACCGACTTCAAATCAATCTTCGAAAATATCGCGGCCCCTCTCAATTGATCCATTAAATCATCGATGCGTGACAAAGGATAACGATTCTTAATAGTTTCCTTATTAAGCTGTCTATAATCCACGCATAAGCTCATTTAATTCCAATGGGGGCATTCGGTACGGTGCAATGGAAATTGGTCCCGTTCCTGGGTACTCATTGACAAGCATCACATCTTCTATGTTCACATTTATCTTTGCCTCCACATGGGCCAGAGACAAAAACTCATGAGTCCCTTCACTTAGCGACACTCGGAGTTTGTTAGCGGCTAAATACTTAACAACTCCTGGTTCGGGGAAAAGAACCAATTTGCGAGCACAGTCTAAGATCACATAATGATACGACATCCAATCCATAACGAGAATGACCTCGAGTGAATGTAGAGGTAAACAAATCAAATTAACCAAGAAATCCCTATTCTGAATAGTTATTTGACAATGTAAACATGCGGAATTTACTGTCAAAGCCTTAGCAGGCATGGAAACAGCCAAATCATAAGGTAAAGCATACACAAATAACTTCAAACGATTCACACAATCCATAGCAATGAAGGAATGGGTTGCCCCCGAGTCAAAAAGTGCAGTTAGAGTGTTACCTACAATATCACAGTCACGTTGAATTAGATTACCAGATGTATTCCCCTCTTCAGCACTCACACAATAAATGCGTCCTCTAGCAGTAGGACGAGTAGCCCTAGTTACATTCACAACTGGTTCTACCTTTGGGGCCGTGCAATCCTTTGCCATGTGTCCTGGCTTCTGACAACTGTAGCAGGTGAGAGTATTAGGGGTACAAGCGTTTGCATAATGTCCCTCTTCCCCACATCGGAAACATCGAACCATTCGCCCCAATTGTCTCCCAAAATTCTGGTTCCTTGGGCGATTCTGCCCACTGTTGTTAGTCTGGGGTCGATCATAAGGTTTAGCAACTTGTTTCCCCTTGTTGTTATGATAATTCACCCGACTAGGCCCTCCTGCACTAAAATTTCCTCCTTGGCTAGCCCTCTTGTTCTTCATATCCTCAACTTCCCTACATTTTTCCACGAGAACTTGGAAACGTTAAATTCCCAAGGGCAAGACCAAGTCTTGAATCTCATACTTTAGTCCGTCTTGGAAACGATTACACATGAATGGTTCATTAATCTCTTCACAGAAAAACCTGAAATGCCTTGATAGTGTTTCGAACTTAGCGGCATATTCGCCCACGGTCATGTTCCCCTGATGCAGTTTCAGGAAATCATCACCCAACTTAGTCCTGGTACTCATCGGGAAGTATTTGTCTAAAAACTTCCTTTTGAATGATTCCCAGTTCACCTCCTCATGAGCCGATCTCATCAACAATCTTGCACTCCTCCACCAGTACTCAGCATCCCCCAATAGCATATAAGTGGCATAATTGACCTTCACTGCCGCCTGACAGTTAATCATTTCGAAGATCTTCTCCATTTCTTGGATCCACTGATCCGCTTTCTCTGAGTTCTCATCCCCCTTAAACTTGGGAGGATTGTAACGACGGAAGTCTTCTAACCCTCTTGACTCCACAACACAAATCTCTCTTTCCCTCTTTTCGAGATCACGTTGAGTCTTGGCAACAGTCTGTGCAGCAACAGAAGTAGCCATGTTATTCATAGCCTCTGTCATTCAATCATCCCTATTGGCATTGGCTCTCGGGACGTCATTCCTCCTTGGCGACATGGTTTTCCAATAAAACCATCATCAAGTAGAGTCTTAACACTACTTCAATAATTCCAAAATAACATTCCGACCACATCATCACATAATAATTATTCTGATCTTGACAACTCAAACCACCTAAACTGACACATGATCAGACAACAACTCCTAACCTACAATCTATTACTAAAGGATCCACAGCCCCCAAAGAAAACCAAACCAAAGCTCTGATACCACAATGTAACACCTCGTTTTTCAAAGCGAGGGTGTATTTTTTTTTCAAAAGAAATTAAAATACAACAGAGAAATAAATAAGGTAAAACCTTTAGATAAATAATTTAGTCATTATAATTTACAAACAGCGGAAAAGTTTTTCAAAATATAAATCCAAAGCATGTCCTGATGTCAACATTAGTACATGTACATCCTTCCAACTTAACATAAAGGTAGCCCAAAAGAAAGACTTATGTGTCCTGAGTGACAACCTAGTCTGATCATTCTATACATAACAAAAAAAACTATACGCCTTGAGTAATCTTCACGCGCCCCGTGAGATCCTCCTAACGTAGCTCCAATCAAGCACTCTAATCCACATTCCCATCCGTAGGGTACGAACCGGTAGGATCATCCTGACTCTCATCTGAGGGCAAAGCCCAGATTTCCACAATAGTTGTAAAGGGTCACCAACCGAAATTAACAGTTAACACATAACATTCAAGCTTTTAAATGCACAAATAACCTTTTCACTTATCATACATCTTAGAGGGGTTTTCCATATGCTAAAAGTTCATATAATGCTTGCCAAATGTAAATGAAATCAAAAGAAAGTTCTCAATCCATCAAGAAATACATAACTGACCAATACATTGATAATCAATTGAGAAATCCATTATCTAACTCAAAATAAGATTTCCTACTGAGCCAATCGATTGGGCAAATCGATTTCCTGAAAGTTTTTAGTAAAAATTGAACTCTGGACTTGCATCAATGGATTGGGCAAATCGATTTCGAGAAGGACAGAGCACCTGTAATGAATCCAACCGATTGGGCAAATCGATTTCGTGAAAGACAGAGCCCCTGTAATGAATCCAATCGATTGGGCAAATCGATTTTGTGAAAGACAGAGCCCCTGTAATGAATCCAATCGATTTACTAAATCGATTTCTAAAGTGGTTTTTGAAAAAAACATATTACAAAATTGATTGGGTAAATCGATTTTTCTCAAGGGAAGTCCCTGTAACTCATCAAATCGATCGGGTAAATCGATTTCCCTGTATATTCTTTCAAAAATACATAACTAACTCAATCATATTTAAACACCACTCCAAACCTTAACACTTATCGATACCCATACAATCACCACGATATTAAGAGTTTCGAAATCGTTTTACAATCCAACATACTATCACACAGTTTCAAAACATAAATCTTAGTAAAATCAACAAAATCACAAACTTGAATCAAACACACTTACACATAATTTCAAAACATAACACTTAGCACAATCAACACAATAAGAAATTTGATTCAACCACGACTCGTGTGCCAAACACCCTAATGTAATGCATATATGCCAAAATGCATGGACTCGGAATTCCAAACCAAAACCCTCCTCGAAGGGCCGTAAATCATAATCGTACCGCCTATCGCAGGCCAAAGTACCAATTACCGAGGTGCCACCTATCACGGGTCTGCATGATTTACTAAAAAGCGTAAACCATAAACGTACTGCCTATCACGGGCTCGTATCGTTTACCAAGGTGCCACCTATCACGGGTCTGCACGGTTTACTAAAAAGAACGTAAATTGTAAATGTACCGCCTATCACAGGCCAAAGTACTCTTTACCAAGGTGCCACCTATCACGGGTCTGCACAATTTACAAAAAACCGTAAATCGTAAATGTACCGCCTATCACGGGCCAAAGTACTATTTACCAAAATGCCACCTATCACGGGTCTGCACAATTCACAAAAAACGTAAATCATAAATGCATCGCCTATCACAGGCCAAAGTACTATTTATCAAGGTGCCACCTATCACAGGTCTGCACGATTTACAAAAAGCATGAAAATGCATGCGCGTATACTGACTCCATTCACCACAATCGTTAAGCAAATGCAGTTATTAAAAGATTCCCCATTTTTAACACTCATTTGACTTAAACGATTTTCACGCCAAACATTAAGCAAACAGACATATTAAGAGATTCCCTATTCTTAATATACTTTTGACTTAAACGATTTCCACAACAAAACATTCAGTAAATAAGACATTAAGAGATTCCCCATTCTTAATACTCATTTAACTGAAACGATTTTTCAAAAAAAAAAACAAACATGAAGTAAACAAGACACTAAGTGATTCCCCATTCTTAATTCTCATTTAACTTAAACGATTTTCAAAACAACATTAAGTAACCGAGACATTAAGAGATTCCCCATTCTTAACGCCCAGTTAACTTAAACGATTTTCACAAGCATACATTAAGTAAAAGAGACATTAAGAGATTCCCCGTTCTTAATACTCATTTAACTTAATGGTTTTCAAATTCCACACAAAAACGAACTCAAACATATTATCAAATTCAATCCATAATTCCCACCCAAAACACATCAAATCATTTCTCCACCAAATCATTTTCACGACAACATTAAGTAAATAAGTCATTAAGAGATTCCCCATTCTTAATACTAATTTAACTTAAACGATTTTCACAAACTCACATTAAGTAAACGAGACGTTAAGAGATTCCACATTCTTAATACTCGTTTAACTTAATGGTTTTCAAATTCCAAACAAAACAAACTCAAACATACTTTCACATTCAATCCTTAATTCACAACAAAACACATCAATCAACAAACATCAAGTATGAACACGCCGAATACGACGACACAAATCAACACAATCCATCACTCAAACACAACAAGTTTCATATACTCAAAATCATACATAAATGGGTTTAAAATTCATTCTCCACAAAACATTACTTTAACCCTAACCAAATTCTTTTCCACACAACCACAAGTAAGTCCCTAAATGCAAACTAAAAGTTTGGAAGGAGCCCTTACTTCACTTTAGCTTTTTCGTTCGATTTTGGTACCGTGAGTAAGTCCGGTAAAATCTCCGTTCGCAACGTTGCTTCCAATGTTGGTCCACTAGCACCGTAGCACGGAGGTGAGCAACCTTCCCTTCTATCACTTCTTGAAACATAGCTTAGATCTAGGTGAAACGGGGAGGTTTGTGTTTGAATCCCTAATACCATTTTTCTCCATTTTCGAATCAAAGAGGAAGAGTGAAGTTGAGAAATCCTTGTCCTATCACCCACTATCAATTTTCGAACTCAAAGGAAAGAAAAGAAACAAAAACGAGTAACAATGGAGGAAGGGAGAATAAGCTTGGCGCGAGGCAGAGGAAGAGAATGGAAAATGTTCTGTTTCTCTCTCTCTCTCTCTCTTTTCCTTTCTTTCTTTTTCTTTCCTTTCTATTTCCTTTCTTTCCAATTCCTTCCCTTCCTTTTCTATATATATATATATATATATATATATATATTAGTTATAATTAACAAATATCTCAAAATCTTTAGATATTTATTAAATTACTATTTTACCCATAACGCATTAAATTCTTCGTAAAAGATTCATCGCAGTTAATTTGATTTATTTATCGACAAGTAATTCTAATCGGGCATCAAAATATCTTTTTGATCATAGAAACTCCAAAATATTAATAACTTGGCTAAAAAGCCTCCGAGTTCAATACTCAAAAATACACTAAAATACATAAAGTACACTTTAAAATTATGGGTCTTACAAGGAGAGTCTATATTACTAACCTCTTCTTCATCATCTGATTGATGCGAGGCCATTAATGCAACATTGACGCATTCTTCACTTTCTGTTTCTGAAAATGAACTTACTTCATTGTCTTCCCAAGCTATGTATGCCTTCTTGAAGTCTTTCTTTTTGAAGGCGTTCTTCTTAGCAAGGTTTGGGCAATCTGCTTTAATATGTCCTTGTTTTCCACATTCAAAGCATGTGAAGTTTTGATTTGACGTAGAATTATCTTTCTTCTTGAAGCTTTTCTTTTTGAATGTTCTGTCATTTTTAAGAAACTTACCAAATTTCTTAACAAGAAAGATAATATTTTCATCTTCATCTGAATCATTGTCTTTGATTTGTTCTCTTGATTCGGTCTTTAAAGCAATATTTTTGGTCTTCTTTTCTTGACTTTCATTTTGTTCTAGCCTTCCAAGTTCGATTTCGTGCTCTTGAAGTTTTCCAAATAGTGCAGAAAGAGACATTTTGGATAGGCTTTTCTTTTCGGATATTGCTGTAACTTTTGGTTGCCAGGCCCTTGTCAATGACCTTAGTACTTTTAGATTTAATTCATCATTGGTGAAGATTTTTCCAAGTGTTGTCAAGTGATTGTTTAAGTGAGAGAACCTTTTCTGCAAGTCTAGAATGGACTCTCCGGGCTGCATTCGAAATAACTCATATCCCATATTTCTTTTGCTATTTTGCAGTGAGATATCCGGAAAAATTCATCCATTCCTAGTGCAGATTGCAATATATTCTTAGCCTTCTTATCAAACAGCACTTTTCTTTTATCATCATCAGTCCAAGAGTTTTTTATCTTAATTTCTTCTTTGTTATTGATGACAGTTTTCGGAATGTGAGGCCCATTTTCAACAGCATCCCATATGTCATCTCCTTGTGCTTCAAGATATGCTTGCATACGTATTTTCCAGAAATCGTAGTGCTCTCCAACAAAACATGGTGGCTTGGTACTGGTACTGCTACCACAATCTCTAAAAACAGGTTGTGCGGAAGCGATGTATATTTGATCGAGGAGTAAGTTACCTTAACCCGCTCTGATGCCAATAAGGTCCATATGTATTAATTGCAAAACCCTATTGGTTTTAACCAAACCTATTGGGGGAAAAGATGACTTAACTAACTTACTTTTCTCACACGAATCACACAACCTATCCTTAGTTAACTTTCTGTTTGGGAGTCCTAGAACTAATTGTTTACTAACTAGTTTGTTAAGGTGATCTATATGTATATGAGCTACTCTCTTATGCCATAACCAGTTTTCATCAGAATTGGATAATAAACAGCAGATAGTACTAGCAGGCAAAGCATTAAAATCAAGCATATATATGTTATTGACCCTGTCACCTACCAACCTTATGTCTTTATTCCCCTTGTGCTCAATTATACAAGATTGAGAAGTAAAACATACCTGGAATCCCTTATCACATAGTTGACTTATACTAATCAAATTGTGTTATAGATCTCTTACGTAAAGAACGTCTTTGATCACCGTAGTCGATTCGTTCCCAATGTCTCCAATACCAAGTATCTTACCTTTGTTATTGTCACCGTATTTAACATATCCTCCATCTTTTAAGGTTAGAGACAAGAACTTTGACTTGTCTCCAGTCATATGCTTGGAACATCGACTGTCTAAGTACCATGAATGAGTCCTAGATGTCAAGCATATCTGCAAAATGGAATTTAAGTTTTCGTTTTAGGTACCCAATTTAGATCGGGTCCTGTAGGGTTAGTTTCAAACATTGGTGTCTTTACTTTCCAAATCTGTTTCCATCCTTTGTTGACAATTTTTTTAGTTTACAATTAAAAACAAAATGTCCCTTTCTACAGCATAAGTGACATGAAACAACAGACGATGAATTATGATTTGGTTTAGTAAAGATATCACGCATATGCTTAGATCTAACAAACTTCTGATTCTTATTAACATTCCTGTTTTGCCTATATCCAATTTCACCTTTATTGTGATTCTTTTTAACATTCACATATGGTATATAACCAAGTCCATATTTTTCATTTAGATTTCTTTGGTTTCCATGAAGCATATTTAAATTATTTTTACCACTATTGAACTTTTCTATTTCACAATGCAGTGCATAAGTTTCCTTTTTCAGATTTTCATTTATTTTTTCGAGAGACTCATGTTTCAGTTTAATATCTTCATAAAGCATGCATTTTTCTTCTAACAATCTCTTTGTACTAATTAATTGTTTGATTGTGCAAACATATTCATCATGTAGTTCATTAAATGCATCCTGTAATTCATCATAAGAAGGATTGGATTTAGAACTTACCTCACTATCAGAATCTGAATTCGTGTTGGCCATTAGACAAAGATTAGCTTCTTCTTCTTCTGAAGATGAAGATGATTCATCATCATTATCATTCCAGGCGACGTAGGCTTTTCTGGTCTTAGGTGGTGGTTGATTGCCTTTAGCCTTTGCAATCTTATTTCTGTTTTGCAATTTGAAGCACTCAGATTTTATATGTCCAGTCGTCCCACATTCAAAGCAGGTTATCTTGCTGTCATTTGTTTTTGTGTTTGAGGGTTTTCTTGATTAGGTATCCTTCTTTTTCAAAAACTTTTTGAATTTTTTGACAAGTAATCCAATCTCTGAATCTTCATCAGTCTCACTACTTGACTCGTTAGTGCAGATCTCTTGTTCAGACTATGTTTGATGCGCTTGGGCTTTCAAAGACAACCCTTTTCTTTTTCTATCAGTCTGTTCAGCTTCATTCAGTCTATGTAGTTGCATCTCATGCTCCTTTAATTTTCCAAAAAGTGTTGCAATTGACATGCGACCAAGGTCTTTTGATTCTGCTATGGCAGTGATCTTTGGTTGCCACTCTTTGGTCAAGCACCTCATTACCTTGCTGATTGGCTGCTCATTGTCAATCACTTTACCAAGAGCATTTAGATTATTGACTATGTGAGTAAATCTTGTTTGCATATCATTAACAGACTCCTCTTTCTTCATGTTGAACAGCTCATACTCATGCATTAGCGTATTGATTCGGGCCCTTTTTACATCTGTTGTTCCCTCATGCGTTTGCTGCAATGTGTCCCACATCTCCTTGGCAGGTTTGCAGTTAGACACCCTACAAAAATTCGTAAAATGATAATGCAGAGGTAATTATGTTTTTAGCCTTAGCATTATATCCTACTTTTTTCTTGTCATCTTCAGACCAATATGATCTGGGTTTTGGGATTAATGCTTCACCTGTGCCAGCTATTGTTGGCACATAGGGTCCATCTATTACTGCTTCAAGTATATCAAGACTACATGCTTCTAAGAAAATTAACATTCTCTCCTTCCAATACATGTATGCAGCCCCATTAAATGCAGTGGGCCTTGCCAAGGATGCACCTTCTCCAAGAAATTCTACAGAAATCATTTTCTTTTATGAGAGTTACTCTAAAAAGATCAGGCTCTTGATGCCAATTGTTGGTTATTTGACCTCTGTACTTAGGATATTTTATACAATGTTACTAGCAATGTTATCTAATTTTTCCTAAGTATTGAAATTAATATCGTAACCAACGTGATCAATAATATTCCAAATCAACAGTGATAAATTCAAAGTTTATCAAGATAAAGAATTACAATTGCATGTATTATCAATATAAGAAAAACTGAAACACATACAATGCTAATTCCACAGATTAATCAAGGCAGAACTTTATCAATACAAACATTCAAGATTGATCTTTCATGCAATATTAAAGAAAAGAAAAAAGATAAGAAGATCATGCACCAGGATTTATACTGGTTTAGCTGTCAGTATGACAACCTACATCTAGTCCTGAAATCGAACTGATTTCAGCCTTTTTCCAATAGAATCGTCTTGAGAACGTTTTACAGATTGTCCAGCTCACACAAGGCCTATCTATCCAACTCACTCGCTTCTATTACACAACCACCTTATCCTTGGAGTTAATCACCAAACTCTCACAAGATAACGATGAGACTTCTTCTTGATGAACACCCTCATCAACGAAGATGGTCACTAGTTTCTATACTGGGTTTTTCGCGTTCTTTACAGATTGTTGTTTATAAATATGATAAAAGATCCAAGATCACTACTGTTGGCGACTCAATCAAACTATGAATTACACACAATAAGGATTTGCCAAAATGAGTAATTTGTGTGTGTTTTCAATTCTTTCTCTCAAAGTATCTTTCAGATTTCAGTGTTTCGAAAAAGTGTAATCAGTAATTGTTTCAAGTGTTTGTGTAAGTTTTTTGAGAAAATATGATTGAGTCAGTTTATATAGGTTCAGAAAAAACAACAGTCAAATCGATTGCTCAATCGATTTTATAAAGGTTTATAACACCTTAATCAATTGTCCAATGATTATCGCATTCTTGTTTTTCTTGAATCTTGAAAACATAATAATGAATCGATTTGCCAATCGATTCTTTAAATGCATAAATCAGAAACTGAAGCATGTTCATATCCAAATCGATTGAGTAATCGACTATAGGTGTTTTGTTCAAACAACGAGATCAAAACAATCATTTACGCAATCGACTCATATTTATTAACATAATCGATTTGGCAATTGGCTGTATTTTCCATGTAACACAAACCTTCAATCTAATCGATTTGCTAATCGATTGAACGGATCACAATGACTCAAACATTTTGCTTCAATCGATTCGTCAACAAATTTTACTAGTCATAGTGATTCAGATATTTTACTTCAATCGATTTGGCTTGTCACAGTGGCTCAGCCATTTAGTTGAAATCAATGTGCCAATCGACTAGGAACATGTTTTGATATATGATTAAGCATTTTATTTTCCCAATCGATTACCTAATTGATTAGTATATATCTTGCAATTTAAGAAACTATTTTCAATTGATTGTCCAATCGATTTGATTCATCATAGAGGCTAAGTCTGATAAAAACTTTTTCACAATCGATTTGCCAATCGATTGATTCAATAAGTGGTTGGTTCTGTGAATCACAAACTCGATTACTCAATTGATGTCCCAATCGATTAGCAGAGTACTAGCTTGGCTCTGTGAATTACAAAATTGATTTCTCAATTGACGTGCGAATCAATTGTCCAATCGATTGGTTTAAACCCAGAGTTCAGGTTTCACTAAAATCCTTAGTGAGAACTCTAATTCTGAGTCAAGCAATCGATTGCAAAATGGATTAATCAATTTACTTGCTAATCGATTTATTTACTTGTTTATTTTAAGATTTCATTTTTACTTTGGCAAATACTTAAGTATGAAATCATATTGACGAGTCTACTAAATAACTATTATAACCACTAATAACACTAGACAGAATAGCTTCTTTCTTCAGCATATCCTTTAATTTTGCTTGATTCCTTGTGTTCCAAGCTTGTGTCCAAGTGTATAGTGTTTGCTTGTTTTTCCTGAAATATAACTCAGTTCAAACTATTAGTTTTATCAAATTATGCAGGAACATTGTATGTTTGTTAATTATGTCAAAATCATGATCAAGAAGACTTATGTCTAACACTACCTATCACGGGTCAACACGATTTACTAAAAACGTAAATCATAAATGTACCGCCTATCACAGGCCAAAGTACTATTTACCGAGGTGCCACCTATCACGGGTCAGCACGATTTACCAAAAATGTGCAGCCTATCACAGACCTTACACGACGCGACAATCCCCGCAAGGATAAGATGAACCAACAAATCACATGGAATCATCATGTGGCCCATCCGGTCGCCATGTACTATGAAATGCATGAGCATACTCTGACTCTTTCGACGACAATCGATAAGTAAATGCAGATATTAAAAGATTCCCCATTTTTAATACTCATTTAACTCTAACAATTTTCACGACAATTATTAAGTAAACAGAGATATTAAAAGATTCCCCATTTTTAATACTCATTTAACTCTAACAATTTTGACGACAATCATTAGGTAAATGCATATATTAAGAGATTCCCCATTCTTAATACTCATTTAACTCTAACAATTTCGATGACAATCATTAAGTAAATACATATATTAAGAGATTCCCTATTCTTAATACTCATTTAACTCTAACAATTTTCACTACAAACATTAAGTAAACAGAGATATTTAAAGATTCCCCATTTTTAATACTTGTTTAATGATTTTCAAATTCCACACAGAACATACTCAGACATATTCTCAAATTCAATCCACAATTCACACCAAATAACCTCTATTCATTTTTCCACAAAATCCACACAAACACATCTCAAAATTTATAAATATTAATTAAGAACACGTCAAAAACAAAAACCACAAAATTATCTCAACCCCCCACTCAAACACATCAAATTTCATTTCCTCAAACTACACATAAATGAGTTATATTCATTTTCCAAGAAACACTCATCAATATCACCAAAACCCAACTCTAAAATTTCACCCATAAAAGCATTAAATTCATTTTCCCCAAATCAACACTTCAACCCTAACAAAATTCTTTTCCACCCAACCACAAATAAGTCCCTAAATGCAAACTAAAAGTTTTGAAGGAGCCTTTACCTTAACGTTAGCTTTAACGAGCGATTACGGTACCGTGAGTAATTCTGATAAAATCTCTGTTCGCGACGTTGCATCCAAATCTAGGTCACTCGCACCATAGCATGGTGGTGTGCGACTTTCCCTTCTATCTCTTCGCGAAACAAAGCTTAGATCTAGATGAAACATGGAGGTTTGCATTTAACGGCTTTTGAAAACACCAACACCGTTTTTCTCCGTTTTTGAATCAAAAGAGAAGAATGAAGTTGAGAAATCCTTGTTTTCTCATACACCAAGCCTTGGTTCCTTTTCTTGAAGCCAAAGAAAGTAAAAGAAGAAAAGAAGGAGGCTTGAATGTGCGAGGCAGGGCTTCTGTTTCTTTTGTTTTTCTCCTTTCCTTTCTAACACACACACACACACACATATATATATATATATGTATATATATATATATATATTACTTATAATAATATATTCATATATACTTATAATATATATATATATATATTATATATAAAACCAAACCAACAATATCTAACAATTCTCACACCCATCACTTCACTCACATTTCAATCTAATTTAATAAAAATATCTACTCTCGTCGTAACTCAAATGACAAATAAATTTTCAGCAACGAGTGATATTTTTAACAAAACTGTTCGGTATTAAATCATTTGGAACGTAACTAAATTATTTTCTGACAAATAATTTTAATCCAATCTCCGAAAATATATTTTTGGCATTTAACTCACTAAATACCGAAAACTGGGCTAAAAGCCTAAGAAATTCAACACAAAATACCCTAAAATTGTATAATTTAGTATTTAAAATTAAGGGTCTTACAAATTCCTTATTCATGTGTGCAATTACCCTATTGAAGAGAATAAATCCTTCTCTCTAATCAGCTCCACGCCTCCTTTATTAGTCGCATACACTTCTCCCTCATAGAATACGGTTTAACTTCCCATAGAGCAAACAGAAGTTAATCACCCCACCCCATTCCCAATATTATATTTTGTTTACCTCAAATACTTTATAAGTCACTCAAACAACCATCCACACATTTCCTCTCATTCTTGTGGGAGTTCTAAACTTTTGTTCCTTCATCTTTGTGAGATTTTGAGGGATATATAGTGTTTCTAGGAAGTAAAACGCTTAAGGTAAAAGCTTTTCCCCATGCAGAGTTAGGCTAGATATTTACTTGGTGGTTTGTAAGATATTGATATGATGTCTTGATGTCTTAAAAGGAAAATGTGATTTTATTTTTGTCGTACAAAATTTAACTATAATGTTTGATTGGTTTTTTTTAGTAGTATATATGTCTTGATGAACTTAATTATCACAACCCACCACTCAAACACATCAAATTTCATTCCCTCAAAACCACACATAAATGAGTTAAATTCATTTTCCATGAAACACTCATCAATATCACCAAAACCCAACTCTAAAATTTCACCCATAAAAGAATTAAATTTATTTTCCCCAAATCAACACTTTATCCCTAACAAAATTCTTTTCCACACAACCACAAATAAGTCCCTAAATGCAAACTAAAAGTTTGGAAGGAGTCCTTACCTCAACGTTAGCTTTAACGAGTGATTAGGGTACCGCGAGTAATTCCGATAACATCTCCGCTCGCGACGTCACTTCCATAGTTAGTTCACTAGCACCGTAGCATGGAGGTGAGCAACTTTCTCTTCTATCTCTCCTCGAAACGAAGCTTAGATATAGAAGAAAAGTGGGCATTTGTGTTTGACGATTTGAAAATCCCTAACACCGTTTTTCTTGATATTAATTATAAGTTAACAAATATCTAAAAATATCTACATATTTATTAATATTACCATTTCACCCATCACTTCCCAAACCACTTTTTGTTAAAAATATCTACTCTCGTCGCAACTCAATTGATAGATACAATTTTCAGCAAACCGAGATATTTTTGACACAACTTCCCGATATTAAATTCTTTGTAACATAAATAAATAATTCTTCGACAAAAGATTCACCATAATTAATCTAATTTATTTATCGATGAATAATTTTAATCGAGCATCAAAAGATATTTTTGGGCATTAAACTCACAAAATATCAATAACTTGCCTAAAAAGCCTCGGAGTTCAATACCTAAACACACCAAAAATTGTATAATTTAGGATTTAAAAACTATGGGTCTTACAAAATGCATTAATGTATAGTTCATTTTTATGCCAAAAGGAGTAGTAATTGGAAAAAATGTATAGTGAAAAGAGTAAAAATTTTATTTTTATTGTGTTTTTTGTGATATGAGTTTTAATTTTTATCAATAACACGTAGTCAAATCAAAGTTTATGGACTATTAAAATGAAAATGGTGATTTTGATATATTTGTTCATGTGTATATTTGAGATGTTGAAGTTATTGAGTTTTGACTATGAGCATCCATGTGTTGGGGGATACGACCTCTGATTTGTAGAAGAATTATGTAGAATAATACCTATTCTAACAATATGCGCAGCAGTTTAATAAATTCGAAATTTACTAAACACAAGATTAAACAAGGTCCCTAATAATCAATTCTAATGAATGTCAAACAATATAGATCATGGTATATATGGAGAAATGCATCAGAAACAATTATTATTCAAGATGTTCATTTTCATGCAATCATGTTAAGACACTTAACCATGCAAAGTCACTTAACATAGAATCTTTATCATGCATTCAATCAATATCAAAAACATAATAATTGCAGAAATTTAAACGAGATAAGGGAAAGAAAAGTGTACGCAGATTTTTATACTGGTTCAGCCGTCTCGTGACGACCTACATCCAGTCCTAAGATCCAACTAGATCTTAGCCTTTCCAATAAAACTTCTTAGAATCAGTTTACAGATTTTACATAGCGCCTCGCCTCAATCTTAAACTATTCTCCCTGTTCTATCTTTCACTCCCTGAATTCCCGAGTTTAAATCCCATAAACTCTACCAAGAATCCAGTTAAGTGTCTTCTTGTTGACAGCCCTCAACCCCGAAGAACACCACCAGTAACAACTGGATTTTCTCAAAGTAATTTGGTTACAGAAAATGACTTACAGAAATTGAAACAGATCAATTATACAAAGTTCTTGATCTTCCTTCTTCTCAAAGCAATCTTTCTCAATTCAGTCTTTTTCAATCCTCATTGATCACAAATGTTGATAGTTCATGGCTGAAAAAGATGTTCAAAGTAATATCAGTTGAGAAAGAGTTAGTGGTATATGATTGTTATCATCAGTTATGAAGTTGTAAAACGTTATTGATGTTATCAAAAGTTAAGAGAAGAAGAGAATGAAAGTAGTTTATATTGTTTCAGGAAAAACAACATATAAATCGATTTGGCCAATCAATTCATTAAAGTTATAAAGCACACTAATCGATTTATCAAATTGATTTCGCGAATCTTGTTTTTCTTGAATCTTGAAACTGCATAAACTAATCGATTTAACTAATCGATTATTTTAAATGAGTTCTTCAGACTTGGATGAATGTTCATATCTGAATCGATGTTCATAATCGACTTGGGGTGTTTTGTTCCAACAACGAGATCAAAACAATCGAAGTACTTAATTGATTCAAACATTTCAGTCATCTCTGTTTCTAAAACTTTTTGTACCAATCGCTTTAGTTAATCGATTTCACTGGTTCCAGGGACACAATGATTTTTACAAATCGATTTGCCTAACTGATTGTAGACTTAAGTCTGAAGACCATTTCATCAGTTGGTTCATTCAATCGATTTACCAAGTCGATTGATGCCAACCTTATTTCAAAAGAAGTAGATTGTGCTAATCGACTGTGTATGTTCCAGACCAAGGTTATTTTGAAACTTATTTTAGTAAGTCGATTTGCCTAATCGCTTTATTAATCATTGGTTTGGCTCTGGGACATTCATACTCGATTGTGTCAATCGATGTAGACAAACAAAAATAAAGATGTGATTGGATCAATCGATTTTCCAAATCGATTAGCTTGCAAGGCATGCCACTGACTTGCACATTTTAATTTCAGTAAATGTACCAGAGTAATTTGCGTATCCGAGCAATTTGCAAAAAGTACTAAAGTATTAGAACTGTTAGTATAATATCAGAGCATTCTAAAAAAAACACTGCTAATAAAGAGTATCATAGCATAATAACTTAAGAGCATAAGCATAGCATAAACATACTAAGTTAGTACAAGTTATAAATTTCTCTCCCCCTTTGTCAGTTAAGTCAAAAAGAGGTAAAGGAGAGAAGACTCAGAAGTTTGCTCCCCCTGAGTTGGTAGTAAACCTGAAAACTGCTATACATTGAAACTGGAATAGATTAATAACAATAGCAGTTTGTAAAACAAGTTGTATCAGAGCAATAAACAAAAACAGATTATGGCACGCACTAGAAATCATCAAGATGAAATGCAGTAGTCAATATGATCAATAAACTCAACTATTTATATTCATTCATCAAAAAGAAAATACATCCAACTGAAACATTACATAGAAAGGAGCAAAACAGAAAACAAAACAACTTAGAAAACTAAAGTCCTAAACATCTAGAGTTTGTTGGACCTCATTATTATCTAAGGATGAGGCTGAGACCGCTGTATTACCCTCAGCAGGTGTCTCCTCAACATGAGTTTCAGCATCATCTAAGTGTGTTGGAGTTGGTTCTTCAGCTGCTTGTCTTCCAATTTCAGCAACATCACTGAAGGACAACTTAATGCCCAGATGTTCCTGAATTGCTGCCACATCTTGTGCAATCTGATTCTGATCGGATTGAATCTTCTGGATCGCAGCCTCCATTCTCTCATTCGACGCCTACATCTTGGCGTTGTGAGCCGCTTGATGTAAGACCCATGATTTTAAATCCTAAGTTATACCATTTTAGGGTATTTTGTATTAAATTGCTTAGGCTTTTAATCCAGTTTTCGGTATTTAGTGAGTTAAAGGCCGAAAATATATTTTTGGAAAGTGGATTAAAATTATTTGTCGGGAAATAATTTACTTCTGTTACGAAGGATTTAATACTGGGAAATTTTGTTATAAATATATTAGGTTGCAGAAAAATTTATCTATCAATTGAGTTACGACGAAGGTAGATATTTTTGACAAAAGTGGATTGGAGAGGTTATGGGTGAAATGGTAATATTAATAAATATCTAGATATTTGTTAAGTTATAAGTTATATATACATATATATATATATATATATATATATATATATGTCTGTGTGGATGGAAAGAGAAAAAGAAAGGAAAGAGAAAGAAAGAAAAGAAAAGGAAAGGAAAGAAAGAGGAAGGAGGGAAACTTGAAAAACTCCTTCTTCTTCCTCTGCGCGCGAGAAACCCATTTCCTCCCTTCCTCCATTATTGCTCGTTTTTGCTTTCTTTCCTTTCCTTTGAGTTCGCAACTGATAGTGGGTGATAGAACAAGGGTTTCTCAACTTCACTCTTCACCTTTGATTCGAAAACAATGAAAAACGGTATTAGGGATTCAAACTCAAATCTCTCCGTTTCATCTAGATCTAAGCCTCCTTTCAAGAAGTGACAGAAGGGAAGGTTGCTCACCTCCGTGCTACGGTGCTAGTGGACCAACTTTGGAAGCGGCGTTGCGAGCGGAGATTTTACCGGATTTGCTCACGGTACCGTAATCGAACGTAAAAGCTAAAGTGAAGGTAAGGGCTCCTTCCAAACTTTTAGTTTGCATTTAGGGCCTTATCTGTAGTTGTGTGGAAAAGAATTTTGTTAGGGTTAGAGTATTGATTTGGGAAAATGTATCTAAGGCTTTATGGGTAAAGTCTTAGAGTTAGGTTTTGGTTATATTGATGAATGTTTCGTGGAAAATGATTTTAAACTCATTTATGTATGATTTTGAGTAAATGAAACTTGTGTGTTTGAGTGGTGGATTGTATTGATTTGTGTTCGTTGTTTTTGACGTGTTCTTAATTTATATTGATGAAACTTGAGATGTGTTTGTGTGGTTTGTGTGGAAAATGATTTGGTGGGAATTATGGATTGAATGTGAAAGTACGTTTGAGTTTGTTTTGTGTGGAATTTGAAAACCATTAAGTTAAATGAGTGTTAAGAATGGGGAATCTCTTAATGTCTTGTTTACTTAATGTGTGTTTGGAAAATCGTTTAAGCTAAATGAGAATTAAGAATGGGGAATCTCTTAATGTCTCGTTTACTTAATGTTTGTTTTTGAAAATCGTTTCAGTTAAATGAGTATTAAGAATAGGGAATCTCTTTATGACTTGTTTACTGAATGTTTTGTTGTGGAAATCGTTTAAGTCAAAAGTATATTAAAAATGGGGAATCTCTTAATATGTCTGTTTGCTTAATGTTTTGGTGTGAAAATCGGTTAAGTAAATGCGTATTAAAAATGGGGAATCTTTTAATATCTGCATTTACTTAACGATTGTTGTTAATGGAGTTAGTGTATGCTCATGCATTTCATTTGGTAAATTATGCTGACCCGTGATAGGTGGCACCTCGGTAAACTGTACTGACCCGTGATAGGTGGTACGTTTACGATTTACTTTTTGGTAAGTTGTGCTGACCCGTGATAGGTGGCACCTCGGTAAGTAGTACTTTGGCCTGTGATAGGCGGTACCCTTACGACTTACGCTTTTTCTTTTGGTAAATCGTGCTGACCCGTGATATGTGGCACCTCGGTAAACAGTACTGACCCGTGATAGGTGGCACGTTTACGATTTACGCTTTTTAGTAAATCGTGCTGACCCGTGATAGGTGGCACCTCAGTAATAGGTACCTTGGCCTGCGATAGGCGGTACAATTATGATTTACGGCCCTTCGAGGAGGATTTTGGTTTGGAATTCCGAGTCCATGCATTTTGGCATATACGCATTGCATTAGGGTGCTTGGCACACGAGTCGTGTTTGATGCGAATTCATGAATGTGATGATATTACTAAGTGCTATGTTTTGAAACTATGTGTAAGTGTGTTTGATTCAAATTGTGATTGTGTTGATTGTTCTAAGAGTTATGTTTTGGAATTGTGTGATAGTATGTTAGATTGTAATACGTTTTCGAAACTCATAATGTCGTGGTGATTGTATGGGTATTGCTAAGTGTTAAGGTTTGGAGTGGTATTCGAATGTGATTGATTTAGTTTATGTACTTTTGAAAGAATATACAGGGAAATCGATTTACCCAATCGATTGGATGAGTTACAGGGGCCTTGTCTTTCACGAAATCGATTTACCGAATCGATTTTATAATATGTTTTTCAAAATCATTTAAGAAATAGATTTGGTAAATCGATTGGATCCAATTGGATTCAATACAGGGGCTTTGTCTTTCCAACAATCGATTTGCTCAATCGATTGGATTCAATACAGGGGCTCTGTCTTTCAGGAAATCGATTTATCCAATCGATTGAGTCAATCGATTTACCCAATCGATTGAGTCAATCGATTTACCCAATCGATTGATTTAAGCATAGAGTTCAGTTTTCACTAAAAACTTTCAGGAAATTGATTTTCCCGATCGATTGGCTTAGTGGAAAATCTTATTTTGAGTTGAGTTACATTTGGCAAGCATTATATGAACTTTTAGCATATGGAAAATCCTTTTAGGTGCATGCTAAGTTGAAAGGTTATTTTGTGCATCTAAAAACTTAAATGTTATGTGTTAATTGTTAATTTCGGTTGGTGACCCTTTACAACTATTGTGGAAATCTGGGCTTTGCCCTCAGATGAGAGTTAGGGTGATCCTACCGGTCCGTACCCTCCGGATGAGAATGTGGATGGGAGTGCTTGATTGGAGCTACGTTAGGAGAATCTCACGGGGCGCGTGGAGATTACTCAAGGCGTATAGTTTTTGTTATATATAGAATGATCAGACTAGGTTGTCACTCAAGACATATATGTCTTTCTTTTGGGCTACCTTTATGTTAAGATTGGAAGGATGCACATGTACTATTGTTGACATGCTTTGGATTTATATTTTGAAAAACTTTTCCGTTGCTTGTAAATTTTAATGACTTAATTATTTATCCAAATGTATTACCTCATTTATTTCTCTGCTTTATTTTAATTTCTTTTGAAAAAAAATATACACCCTCGCTTTGAAAAACGGGGTGTTACACTTGAGCTGCCATAAATTCAAGCAGTTTGGCGAGCACCTCAGACCCTGCTGAAACTGACTCAGCAGCTGGTGGTTCAGCACTTTGCTGGGTTTGTTCAACACTGGCTTGAGGTCGCCTCCAAACGCCATTCACTTTGCACAGCTGCATTTGGTTCACGATGGATTCACCAAATCTTAGAATGGTCTTGGAGATTTCTTCACCCTTGAAAGATACCTTGAAGTGAGTGAGAATTTTTGTGATCAACTGTGGATAAGGAAGTACCAGCTTTCCTTGAGCTGCTTCCAGCATGTGTCGAAGGACGATCCATGCCCAGCTCATCTTGAGCTCTTTGCATAGACCCCACAGTAGCACAATGTCCAACCTTTGGACAACTACATGATTTCCGGAACACGGGACAAGCATCCGGGTGAGCGCGTACATCAGCATTCCTTGCTGAACCTTCATCTGGCTGATTGGAAGTGAAACGGATTCCACAAACCCTTTGACCATTAGGTCCTGCACAGCTATTTGCCTCTCTAGGGACTCTTCCCACCCTTCGTCATCAGCGTCGACTTCGGTGCTGCCATCAACCGAGTTCCCATGGTAAGGAAGTCCCGACAAGTTCGAGAACTCCTCATAAGACATGGAGATTTTCTTCCCTTTCACCATTGCTTTGAAGCCAGTATCCGTCATCTTGAACGTAGCGTAGAAAGCTCGAATCAGGTTCGGATAAGAATCAAGTGAGTAGGACAGAAAATCTTGCAGTCCATGAAACTGAAGATTGTTTTGAAACGTAAAACCATCGTTGTCGAAGTAGTTGAAGTCCAGTACACGAGCTTCGTGAATTTTTCTCTTGACGAATGCAGGAGGAAGCTTAAATTCCTCAGCTGGTTTTTTTTTAGGAGCAGGAGTTTTCTGTGGTGGTGTCGCCTTCTTTTGTGGTGTTGTCTTCTTCTGTGGTGTTAAAGAAGCACTCTTTTTCTTCTTCTTCTTTTGCGATATTTCCTTCATCGCATCTGCCAACAGCTTCTCAGTTGGGCGCTCTTTCCTCTTCTTGGATTTTCCTTGCTCTATTGCAACACCTTTGCCTTTATCTTGTGCTGCTATTTTATGAGTAGGAATAGGAACCCTCTTGGAAAGAGTGGGTGAAGGAGATAGAGTTCTTCCACTTGAAGAAGATGAAGTAGAAGGAGTAGAGGGGGAAGTTCTCTTTACTCTTGCCATTTTAGGTTGATTTGAGAATGAATCTGAAGTAGTATGAGTAAGATGGAAGTTAGTATGGATCAAAACAGAGAGAAAAATAGAGATTTGCAGAGGTTTGGATGCTGGAGTAATGAGAAATCGATGTTGGGGTTCGATTGCAACTGTTCCTTTTATACTGCTGGGTATGTAAATCGATTGGTCCAATCGATTTAGTTACCGTTGCTGGGGAAGATGAAAAAACAGGTGTGTAACGGCTAGTAAAAACACGTAACGGTAATAAAGACAAGTCGATTACCCAAATCGATATCCATATTTATCTAATCGATTGTTACAATCGATTTTGTATCAGTTCAGAAACTACAAATAACAGTCCAGTCAGGAATCCATCTCAGCATCGATTTCCCAAATCGATTCTTTAAGTTAAACACTCAATACAGTTCTACCAATCGATTTCCCAAATTGATTTTGAGCTGTTCAGAAATCTTTCATATCAGTCTAGAAGCTAAGTTGTATCAGCATCGATTATCCACATCGATTCCTTTGAATGAAGATTTCAAACATATTTAAAACAATCGATTTTCCAAATCGATTTCGAGGCAGAGTCAGGAGGAATTCTTCAACTTTGAAGTCTGGGTCTAAACTAATCCATTTTCCAAATAGATTCTTTAACCACTATACCATGAAGTCAGTCGAATTCCATAATCGATTGAACTGGGAAAGTAAGAACATCTGAAGCTTCCTGGGGATGGCAAATCGACTTTCCAAATCGATTTCGAGTGCATAACTTGAGAAAATAAACATATTATGGGTCAAGTCGAGTAGGGCAATCGATTTTATAAAGACATTTTCCTGTGTATCCACAGGATAATCGATTTACCAAGTCGATTAGACACATAACTCAGATCTCACTGGGATCTATTATGCCTAGTTTCATCCTAATGTGATGGAAGCTGTCCTTTGGCAATGCTTTGGTGAATATGTTTGCTAGCTGCTCAGTTGTGTTGATGTACTCTAACTTGATGTTTCCACACTGAAAATGATCTCGAATGAAGTGATGCCGAATTTCGATATGTTTGGTTTGGGAATGCATAACTGAGTTCTTAGTGATACTGATCGCACTTGTGTTGTCGCACAAGATGGGAACAGTTCCTAAGTCCACACCAAAATCTAACAGGTGCTGTTTCATCCACATGATCTGGGCACAACAACTTCCAGCTGCAATGTACTCATCTTCAGCTGTTGACAATGCAATGCTGGTTTGTTTCTTGCTGAACCAAGATACAAGGGAATTTCCTAGCAAATGACAAGTACATGAGGTACTTTTCCTATCCAGTTTGCATCCAGCAAAATCTGAATCCGAATAACCAACCAAAGAACAAGTCGATCCCTTAGGATACCATAACCCAAGGCTCATAGTTCCAACTAAATACCTGAAAATCCTCTTAACTGCACTAAGGTGAGACTCTTTAGGATTGGATTGGTATCTCGCACACATGCAAACACTGAACATAATGTCAGGCCTGCTTGTTGTGAGATAGAGCTAATATCTGGGTTTACTTAATGTCATCGTGAAAATGATTTTGTGGAGAAACGAATTGTTGTGTTTTGGCGTCAATTGTGTAATAAATTTGTAAATATGTTTGAGTTTGTTCTGTGTGGATTTTGAAAACCATTAGAGTTAAACGAGTATTAAGAATGGGGAATCTCTTAATGTCTTGTTTACTTAATGTGTGTTTGTTTTTGAAAATCGTTTAAGTTAAATGAGTATTAAGAAAGGGGAATCTCTTAATGTCTGGTTTACTTAATGTTTGTTTTTAGTAAATCGTGCAGACCCATGATAGGTGGCACCTTGATAAATAGTACTTTGGCCCGTGATAGGCAGTACATTTATGATTTACATTTTTGTAAATTGTGCAGACCCGCGATAGGTGGCACTTTGGTAAATAGTACTTTGGCCTATGATAGGCGGTACATTTACAATTTTCGTTCTTTTAGTAAACCGTGCAGACTCGTGATAGGTGGCACCTTGGTAAACGGCACAGGCCCGTGATAGGCAGTACGTTTATGGTTTACGCTTTTTAGTAAATCGTGCAGACCCGTCACAGGTGGCACCTTGATAAATAGTACTTTGGCCTGTGATAGGCGGTACATTTATGATTTACGTTTTGTAAATTGTGCAGGCCCGCGATAGGTGGCACCTTGGTAAATAGTAGTTTGGCCTGTGATAGGTGGTACATTTACAATTTTCGTTCTTTTTAGTAAACCGTGCAGACCCGTGATAGGTTGCACCTTGGTAAACGGTACGGGCCCGTGATAGGCAGTACATTTATGGTTTACGCTTTCCAGTAACTCGTGCAGACCCGTGATAGGTGGCGCCTCGGTAAACAGTACTTACCCGTGATAGGTGGTACGTTTATGATTTATGTTTTTGGTAAATTGTGTTTGTCCGTGAGAGACTGCACAGGTGTTTGTCCGTGAGACACTACACCCTGGTAAATTGTGTTTGTCCGTGAGAGACTGCACAGGTGTTTGTCCGTGAGACACTACACCCTGGTAAATTGTGTTTGTCCGTGAGAAACTGCACAGGTGTTTGTCCGTGAGAGACTACACGCCGGTAATTTGTGATTTGTTAGTTCATCTTGTCCGTATGGGTATTGTGTTATAAGTGTTAAGAGTTATGTTTGGAATTGTGTGAAAGCACTTTTGATTGCAAAACTATTTCGAAGTTCATGATGTTGTAGTGATTGTGTTGAAATTGCTAAGTGTTATGGTTGGAATTGTGTGAAAGCATGTTTGTTTGCAAAACTATTTCGAAACCCATGATGTTGTAGTGATTGTGTTACAAGTGTTAAGTGTTGAGATTTGGTATTATGTATGAATGTGACGGAGTTAGTTTATGTATTTTTGACAAAATCGATTTGATGAGTTACAGAGACTTCGCAAATTTGACAAAATTGATTTACCCAATCGATTTTGTAATATGTTTTTCAAAACCATTTAAGAAATCGATTTAGCAAATCGATTGGATTCGTTACAGGAGCTCAGCAAATTGACGATATCGATTTGGTCAATCGATTGGCTCTTCATTAAATCGATTTGTCCAATCGATTGACTTCAATACATGGGCCAGTTTTTCATTAAATCGATTTGCCCAATCGATTTATTTAAGCCCAGAGTTCAGTTCTCACTAAAAACTTTAAGGAAATCGATTTGCCCAATCGATTGGCTCAGTATAAATTCTCATTTTGAGTTAGATAATCGATTGCTCAATTGATTTATCAATGTTTTGGTCAGTTATGTATTACTTGATGGATTGAGAACTTTATTTTGACTTCATTTTTATTTGGCAAGTATGACATGAACTTTTAGCATATGGAAAATCCTTTTAAGGTGCATGCTTAGTGGAAAGGGTTATTTGCACATTTAAAAACTTAAATGTTATGTGTTACCTGTTAATTTCGGTTGGTGACTCTTTACAACTATTGTGGAAATCTGGGCTTTGCCCTCAGATGAGAGCCAAGATGATCCTACCGGTTTGTACCCTACGGATGGGAATGTAGATGGAAATGCTTGATTGGAGCTATGTTAGGAGGATCTCACGGGGCGCCTGGAGATCACTCAGGGTGTATAGTTTTTTGGTAGAATGATCAGATTAGGTTGACATAGAGGGGAACAGATGTCTTTCTGTTGGGTTGTTTTTATTTTAAATTGTAAGAATGTACATGTACTAATATTGTCATCATGACCTATTATTTAGATGGATTCCATGTACCGTTTCTTGATGTGTAAAAGCTTTGGATTTAGATTTCGAGAAACTTTTCCGCTATATGTAAATTTTAACGACTTAAATATTAATCCAAAGATATTTCCTTATTTATTTCTCTGTTTTATTTTAATTTCTTTTGAAAAAAAAAACACACCCTCGCTTTGAAAAACGAGGTGTTACAAACAATATTACTTTAACAAAAGTAATATCAAAGGCGCTCTTAGTATTATGAGTATATGAAAGTATAGTACTACTAAATGGAATTGTCAATTCTGAATTCAGGGTGCATTTTTCAGTGTTCCAAGCAAATGAAATGACCACATAACCTAAAAGGAAGAAACCCCTTAATGGAAGAGGTTCTTGACAAGGAATTGGAAAATGGCTGAGTTTTTTCTCACAAAACATTATGCAGAGACAAGTGAATTTAAAATGTCATGTAGCGGTTACATTGTCAATGTATGTATAACAATACGGACTTGACAATTATAAAAATAAATAATTCTTATATTAATCTTTTATGTTTTGGATAGAAGAATTCCAGAAACCACATTGAGTTTCATTTTTTAGGTTAGAAGAATTCTAAGAATTTTTTCAAATTTTTATTCTTAATAAAAATTATTTTAAAAAATATATTTATTTTTTATTTTACTACATCAACACTGTTATGCACACATTAACATCTTAAGGGCTACATTATACTTTTTTTAACGGAACTTATAAAAAATATCATTTACGTAAATAGAGTAATTTTTATTTTATTGTGTCAATAACTATTTTTTATTGACAACGTATGATAATTATGTTTACCAAAAGTCTAGAATTATGTTTATTATTAAAGAAATTATCAAGCAATCTCGTAGTTGTCAAAGTTCAAACACTTTACCTACCTCAATAACCTTTCAATGGCTCAATATTCTCGAAAGCCAATTAAATAATATTATTATTTAATAAATATACTTTTGATTTTCATAACTATTTATCTTACTGAGTATATTCATATGTTTCACAACAATTAAATTCTTAAAAATTATAGTGATGAAAATCAAAGCTTTTAATTTGTGTTTCCATTGTTCATTGTTTCTTTTATCTGTTGTGGCAACAAATACATTAATAGAAGGTGAACAATATACAAAAGAGTCAAAGAAAAATATTTTGGTAGATAAGCTTGATGGTGGGCAAAAACCCATAGATATAGAATCTTTTGATCAAAATATGTCCGTTGGTGCGGGAAATAAAACAAGGGAAGACATGATGATGGAAAAAGAAGCAAAGTAGAAGGAAAGGGAAGCAAAGCAGAAGGAAAATGAAGCAAAGCAGAAGCAAAAAGCTTTGGCAAAGGAAGCAAAGGAGCATGAAAAGAAAGCAAAGAAGAAGAGAGAGTGATATAGGAAATTGGGAAAAATATTGCAAAGGAAAGGTACTAAAGCAAAGAAGGAGCGGAAAATCTTAGCAATGCTGAAGGAATGGCTAGCATAGAAAAAGGCAAAGGCATCAAGTGAAAGGGCAAAAGCTTATGCAAAGCATCTGGAAATGGAAGCAAAGCAAAAGGAAAGGGAAGCAAAACAGAAGGAAAGGGAAGCAAAGCAGAAGGAAAAGGAAGCAAAGCAGAAGGAACGAGCTTTGGCAAAGGAAGCAAAGTAGAAGGAAAAGGAAGCAAAGTAGAAGGCAAAGGAAATAGCAAGGGAAGAAAGGGAAAGGGAAATGGAAATGGTCAGAGAAAAGCCCAACGAGGAGAAATAAAACAAGGAAAGAAAGGGAATGGGAATGGGTCAGAGAGAAGGCCAAAGCATTATTAGTTGTAAAAATAAAATATAAAATAAAGCATACACTATAAATATGCAACATAGTAAAAATTATAAGATTGACGTTGTATACCTTTAAAAAAAAATTGATGGTATATGTTTTACATACCATGTATAATTATTTATGTAAACTTATGTATGTGATCATTTTTATTTTTATTTTCATAACAGATTCACTTCTTTAATCTCCTTTAGTTACTTTATTTATAATTTATGGACAATTAATTAATTATTTTTTATCAACAAATGTCAAGATAAAAATCCATTTTGAATTATTATCAATAATTTTAATTTTTTACAATAGTTTTTATTAAAAATAATGAATTTATGATACTCTTCTTTCAATAAATATTAGATTTACCATACCTATTTGAGAACCAACTTTTTAAAACTGAATCTAAGAAATGAGAATTCAAATTTATAATCATAAATAAACAAATATTAGAAATATGCCAAAACAAATATCCCATCTCACGAAATAAAATTGTTCCCTAAAAAACTAAACCATTTAAATTATGTGGAATGTGTTCAATTTAAGATCCTTGGTGCGATGGGAGCATTAGGTGTTGATGTCAAGGTTAAATTGTGGGTCAATGTCAGGGAAATAATGTCTAGTAATATGAACTTTGAAGGTTAATTTTTAAAAGAGTCTTCTTTTGGGGATCAATGTGAACGATTCTTGGTTGAAGAGACGATAAAGGTACTTTAATACTCTAAATTTTATAATAAATTATTTTATTGATGAAATATAATTTTAAATATTTAAACTGATGTTAAAATTATTTTAGAATATATGTTAATTAAATTTAGGATTAATTTTATTTATATGATATTTTAATCTTGTACATGTTAGACTAAATGAGTAATATAAATATCAAATATTATATTTTTATATTTTATAGTGTACTCATTTTCAAATATAAGATTTTAGGCGGATTTACGCATATGTGTGTTTGTAGTTAATTTGATATTTCCTTGTATGCTGACTCGTGTTAGGAATGCACACAATTATATTTAATTATTTTTAAATTTATCTTATTATAATTAATTATTTTACAAATAATTATCTTGAGATATAAGTAATATTGATATTGATTTTATTTATTTCTTTATAGTTGTTACGGTATGATGATTTTATACATATTCATTTTGATTTAGTAATTAATATAACTCGTTGATGTTTTATTTATTTATTTTATCATTTTGACTTATCTATAAAGATGATGTATTTTTATGTTATTATTTTGAAAAAATATTATAGTAATAATTATAGTTACTATTTTGAGTATGATAGTTTTGACTAAAATTAGATTTATTTATGTTAAGGAAAAATAATATTATGTTAGAATGAGAGTTTTGACTAAAATTAGATTTCCTAGAAAATGAATTTTTGATAAACGACTGTTTACACCCTTATTTTTTTACTTCTGCATATTAATTCTGAGCTATTACTGATTGGATTTTTATTTCCTACACCCGTTGCCTGAGACTTTACTATCTTGTGGACCTTACAATTTTACTCTTGTACCTCTATATTTGTATCTACACCACTCATTTTGCAGTTAAAAAAATTAAAATTGAAAATTAGACTAATGGCAGCGAAACAATTTTTCTCTCATATTCATTCCCACCAATTCTTAATCGTTTGAATCGATCCCAATCTCCGTCCACACAAAATTGGCCACTAAATCCATTTTTGGTGTCAATTTTATCAATCGTGGCTCTATTTCATAAAAAACAACTGCATTTCTTTCGTTGGGCGAGCTATTTTTGGCCAATTCTAATCACCACATTTGTCGTCTAAAAAAAATGGTATCGTTTTTGGATTCCTCTCGTCGAAACCTTCAAGAAGAAACTACTTATTTGCATTTTTCGTTGAAATTGATGTCGTACCCTTTTGGCAGTCAAATGAGTTGGTGAGACTTTTTTTTTATAGTTATTCTCATCGTTTTGACTCCACTTTAACTCCCTAAAATTATTATTAATTATTTAACAACTACTTTTATGCTCTGCATAATTTTTCAATCGCGTCTCGATCATTTTGTGAACTCGTTGTTTATTCAGATTCGCTCGTTGTACCTTGTTGATCTACGGTTGCGGTTGAAAACTTCCATTAATTTCTGTTTTTGAGGAAACATCTAAATAAGGCAAGGGTTGAAAGAGCGTTTGAATTCATGTGTATAATCATTGTGAGATGAACGGGAAAACTGTTTTTCCCAACAATTCATCCAGGACTCGTTACGTACGACAGTAGCCTTTTGAGGGATACATTAATTAATATGCGAATATGGAAAATGTGGAATAGAAATATTTATAAGGTATTGATTGATTTAATTTCGATAAATGTGTGTTATTTGATATTGTTGTGATATTGAGTGTCAAATGAATTTTATGTATATGTTTGATTAGACGGGTTTATGTGAAGTGATAATAAAAGGTTAATTTGTTTTAATAAATTTATGTGATTATGATGATGTATAATTTATAATAGTGATGTTATAAATTTGTGATGAGTTTATATGATGAGATTTAATTAACGATAATGATGCTGTGAAATTGTGATGAGAATATTGAAGTAACCCCATAGTTGGTAAAAAAATTGTGATTCCAATTTGTTTTTGAGACGACGGTCTTAATGGACTATAATAGGCAAACGAGGGAACAAAGAAGTATTAAAAAAATTTGAAGTGGAGATTATTTTATCATAATATAAGTAGGGTCTGAAAAGCTTAATGATTTCGTGGAAGTACAACTAAATGAGCTTGATCATGGTAGTCTGCTGTTGAACCTTAAGGCAAAATTGTTAGACCTTGGAGATATTCGGGCGGAGAATACCTAGGCGACTAAGAGATAGCATTCCAAATATCGACAGCTACAATGAAACACACATTTAACTCGATTGTCGCATATATGAGTCTTAGGTTGAGTTGAGGGTGAAGCAGTAATGTCGATTTTCACGAAAGGGGGGTTTTAATTGTAAATGTTCCTTTTTAAAATTCCTCAAAAACATAAGGATTTCACTCAAGAATGATCTTGGTTAAGAAAACACAAAATGGAGAACGTTCTTGATTAGCTGGACAAACAAAAATTTCGTTTATATTTTTATTCAAGTAATCCATCAAGCTTAATAAATAAGAAGATAAGAGAAATAATACCACAAAAGGATGTATCCTGGTTCACCCAACTTGGGCTACGTCCAGTCCTTATAGTTGTATGTTATTCCACTATGTGTTTAAAACAAAGAACCTTCTTAGTTTTACAGCCCCTAATTCAGATCAACCTTGATATGTTACAAGCTCTTTCTTTTTCTACCCAGAAAGAGATTTAATCAATTCACCTATCATCCTTAATAATATTTTGAACAATCTATTCAAACTATACTAAACTCTTATTGTTTGAGTTTTACAATAATGATGAGATTGCTTTGAAATAATCTGAGTTGTCTTGACTCTTGTTTGAGATACAATTCTTTACAAAGAATTCATTACAAAAATAACAAAGTAATATGTATAATTAGAACTGAATCATTCTTTGAGAAAATGAGAATTTCAAGTATATGAATGTGAATGATTTGTGAGACTTGATAGCACTTGAACATCTACAATTTTCTTGAGCATTGGCCTTTCTTTTATAGGGGTTTTGGAGCATTTAATGGTAGTCAAAAGAGATGTTGGTAGTGCTCTATCTTTTTAACCAAAACTACTATATGTGAATAAAAATATTCAACCTTTGAATATGTTTTGAAATATGTTTGACTGGGTTGGTTTATTCGTTCTTGATCCAAATTATCTTGTGTATAAAAATATTCAAAATTTTTGACTAAGAAACTCGAATATGTTCAAATAAGTTTGGAGAATGATGATGAACTTCAGAAGAGATAAGGAGATTGATACTGAGCTTCTAAAGAATTGTGGAGATTGATAATCAATTTGTACTTTCAGTTTTGTGCTTTCTGGAGATTTATGATCAATCTTAAGGTTTAGTGTTTGATCGATCTGAATAAATTCTTGATCAATCTGGACAACTTTGTACATATAAAGATTGATTAAGTTTCTTGACAGTTAAGCTGGTGAAGTTTCATACTTATTTTAACTTGCTTGATTCATGAGCTTGTTCCTTACGAAGTACTGATAACATTAGCATGAAATTTAGAGGCAAAATATTTTTTAAACTAGTGGAGATTGATTGATCTTGAGGCTATGATGATTAGTCTTGATCTTGAGGCTGTGATGATCTGTCTTGATCTTGGAGAACATTATTCGTTTTATCCAGAATACTCTTGTTTCTTTATCTGTTCAGTTTTTATATGGTTTCTTTGTTTTTCTTGATTCCTATCTTTGAATTAATTCACTCAAAAGCACAAGTTAAATCAACATAACATTTTAGAATCATAACTAACATTCTTAATTAACCTTTGTTTATTTTCATCAAAACTTTAATTTGAGAGTTTGTCTTAACAAAGGGAATCTACGAGGACATGTCTAATTTGAATTGTCCGTCCACTAGAACAATGTCATGATATCAAGCCTCCTAACTAAGTACTTCGAGGTTAAAGTGGTACCATATTATGAAGTGGAGCCTAAGTTCATCCATAACATTGCATTTTCTCGCGATTGTTTGGGTGTGATTAATGGGTATCGTGTGTGATAATAGTTTCTCTTAGAAGATTTGGTGTTATAGAGAAATGTATTTATTTTCTTTGAGTGATTTTGACTTTATAATGTGAGGTATTTCCTTGAAGAATGTTTGTGTAACAATATGGTTTATTTATGATTAATTTCGTGTTCTTCTTACGTACTTATATTATATTATTAACATTGTTTCAAAACTCACCTCATTCGTAGTTTATGTTTGACTGACTTGGTCCTGCGTTTGCATAATCTCAGTTATTACAGATTCATGAGTCTTCAAGTTCAAGTTAGGAGAAACCCCAGTCTAATAGGTGATACCAAGAATAAGAGTTGTGAATTGTATTATACTTTTACTTTTTTTTTATTAGAAATGACTTTTTGTATGAAAATCTTATAAGCACTAGTAAGTTTTTGAGTTTAAATTAAGAAGTTTTAGTTAAATGAAGTATATATTGAGACAAAATCTCTTTCAAATGATTTTAATGATAACAAAATTACTTAAAGGATTATGATTGTGGTTAATGACTAATCTATGCTTATTAGTGAATTTATTTAAGAAAACAGATTATTAATCCTTCAGGCAAAAAGGAGAAAAATTTGATTCAAATCTGGAAGATTGGAAATCGTGAGGATTGCCTTGCATGAGGATGATACTTCAAAACTACAGAATACTCTTCCTCACCAAAACAAATGTTTTTATTCATTAAGAGAAGGCAAAACAATATTAAAGAATGAATAAATAAAGCATTTTAATCAAATAGGTCAGAGGCTAGATTTAACTAGTACGAGGATGGGATGTATGAGGTACGAGGATGGCATTACGATGTAAGAGGATGGATCTATAGTCTACATCTTGCTCAAAAGGTGAAAAAGACCTAACACTTCAACTTATAGAAAGGTTGTAGCCCATAAAGTCAAAGATATAATCTTACATTTCTTGAAGAATGAAAAGAGAAAGAGACAACTAATGACCAAGTACCTAGGAGGTTTGTACCTCCTGCACGAGGATGGACTGCATTTGTCCAAGGACAGCTGGATGGCAGTTCTATAATTATGATAAAAGACCTTGGACTTTTTGATCAAGTCCCCAACGGTCATAAGATGTTTGTCACATGGAAAGAGCACTACAAGATCTCTATAAAAGGAAAAGAGCTCTCCATTAACAAATACACAACTACATTGTATAAAAAGATCAAGTATCATAAAGCTATCAAAAGAAATATCCATCATCTCTTCATACTTTCTATAATCCTACACTAGATTTTTGAAATATCTTTCTAGAAAGTATTTAAGAAAAGAGAAACAATCATATTCATATCACTTTATAATATCCATGTGAGTTACACTTGGAAATAGTTGGAACTTGTAGGAAACAAGGTTTTAAGCTTGGTGAGGCTAAAGAATACACAAAGTGCAATTAACCTCTATGAGAGGTTAATCAATTTGATCATTAGTGAAATCTCACAAGTGTGTGAGGACTGGACGTAGCTTTCATTGGGTGAACTAGTATAAAAGTTATGTGTGTCATTCTTTACATTTTCTCTTTCTTTTACTCAACTCTAATTGTTTAAAAGTTGTGGCATGACAAAAAAATTAAATTCAAGGAGTTCCAAGAAGGAGAACTAGTTATGCTCTTCAACTCAAGATTGAAGTTGTTTCCAGAAAACTAAAGTCAAGATGGTCAGGCTCTTTCAAAATCAACAAGGTATTTCCATATGGTGTTGTGGAGTTGGAAGACACACACTCAAAATAGAACATCAAGGTGAATGGACAATGACTCAAACCCTACTTAGGGGGAAAGTCAAAACTTTCAATGGAGTCAATCAATCTGTATCACCATTTGAACAGTGCAACGTCAAGCTCAAGACAGTAAACAAGCTCTTATTAGGAGGCAACCCAAATTCGTATCCTTTACATGGTATTTTTGCATTTCAGTTTCATTTTAATCTAATTAGTTTCATTTTTAGTTAGTAATTTCTAGTTATATTAGTTCTTGATGTTAGGTATCAGCAATGAATCAAAAAGATGTGTTCAGGATTGATTTTGTTGTTTGGATCAACATCAAATGCACCTAAAGCGTGCCCTTCACGATTGAAGCATATTCCAAGGTGTTTGTCATTGGTCGCGTGTGCCTGGGGTGCACAAATCCGCGCGTCAGGTGCATTTTGCCAGTTTAGTCACTGGTCTCGCGCGCATGAATCTGCTTCTGGGGCGCATTTCAGGCAGTTGCGCATTGCCATTGCCATTGCCATTTTGCACAAATCCGCGCGTGAGATGGAGCATTTTTTAGAAAAATTCATCTGTCCATTGAATTGTGGCGAGAGTAGATATTTTTCTGAAAAAGTGGTTTGTGACGTGATGTGAGGTGACAGACGTAATGATGATTTTTATAAAAAATATCAAGATATTTATTTAGATATTATATATATATATATATGGAACGACACATAGAGGAGACAGTTTTTTTCCCGTGAAGCCATGCCTCTCTCTTCATTAATCTCCTTCCATCTTTCTTTTTAGTTTTCTTTATATCTTTCAAGAAAAACACAGACCAAGTGTTGTTAGAAAACAAAAAAAACACAAAATACAAACTCTCATTTTTCTTCTAGATCTAAGCTTCCATTCGAGAAGTGACAGAAGATAAAGTTGTTCATTGCCACGCTGCGGTGCTAGTGCGCTAGTTTTCGACGCGACGTCACAAACTTAAATTTTACCAGAATTAATTAAAGTACCGTAATCGGTTGTTATAGCTACAACGGAGGTAAGGGCTCCTTCCAAACTTTTAGTTTGAATTTAGGACATTATTTGTGATTTTGTGGAAAAGAAATTTGATGTATTTGAGGTGTGATTTTGTGAAAAATTAAGTTAATGTGATTATGAGTAATTTAGTGGAATTTAAATTGGAGGTGTGGGTTGTGGTGATTCAAGTTTGGTGTGATTTTTATGTTCATAATTATTATTATGAATTTTTTAGATGTGATTTATTTGTGGATTTTGTAGAAAATGAATTGGTGAAATTTGGAGGTTTATGTGTAAAAATGTGGAGTTTTGAAATTGGGTGAGTTATGTTTGAATTGTTGAAATTTAATTGAGGTGTTATATGTGTTGTGGAATTGAATTGATTGTTGTCGGTGTGAATTGACGATAATTAAATTTGATGAGTTTGAGTTACGTAATGAGTAATTTTCAAATAAATGAGTTTGAACTGAAATTGAAATTTTACAAAAAAATTAGCGTTGTTAAAGTTGTGAAAAAGTTCAAATTTTAACTAAGTTAAAGAGTTTGAGCAAAAAGATAGATTGAAATTAAAAATGGTTATAGTTCAAAATGTTACTCTTTTAATTACTCTATGAATGAGTTTAAAAAGAAAAAAAGTTTAGAGTATTGTATTAACTCAAAAATTTTGGTGCTTTAATAGTCGAGTGTGTGTATGGGAAATTTTGACGATATTTGTTTTATTTAGTTTTAAGTAAATAATATAGATTATTTGGTTATAAAACATTGGTGTGTGAGAAAGATTTAATTTTGGAAATTTTGTTGTGTTTGGATTAGTTTTATTGTGAACAAGTTGTTATAAATATTGATGTTTATGTAGTTAGCTCCTTGATTCTCGAAAAGGAATCGAGACCATTGGCACCGAGTTAGTGGTGGGGAGAACTCTAATATATTAATGTTGTTGTGGTTATTTATGGTTGAAAATTTTAGAGATTGAATATGGTGATTAATGTTTGGAAATTTTGGTGATTTATGTTAGGTGAAATTGATGTGTTCATAATTAATATTATGAATTTTTTAGAAGAAATCTATGTGTGACTTGGTGGAAAATGAATTTAATTCAATTTAGGTATAAATGGAATTTGAAGATGTGATTTATGTGTGGTTGTGGAAATTTTAATTGGTGTGAATAAATATGTTTGAGTATGCTCTATGTTGTGTCTGATAAATCATTAGTGTTAAATGAGTATTAAAAATGAGGAATCTTTTAATAGTTGCATTTACTTAATGATTGTGGTGAAAAGAGTCAGAGTATGCTCATGCATTTCATAGTACATGGTGACCGCGATGGGGCCATGGTGATAGTGGTGACCGTGATGGGCCACTAGATGATGCCATGTGAATTGTTGGTTCATCTTATCCTTGCAAGGATTGTCGCATCGTGCAGATCTGTGAGAGACTGCACACTAGTAAATCGTGCTGATCCGTGAGAGATTGCACCTCGGTAATTAGTACTGGTCTGTGAGAGGCTGTACAATTATGATTTACGCCCCTCGAGGAGGGTTTTGGTATGGAATTTCGGAATGATGCATTTTGGCATATACGCATTGCATTAGGGAGCTTGGCACGCGATTCATGTTTGTTATACTTTGATGATTGTATATACATGTTCGTTTGTTGTTGTGATTTATCGTAATTGCTTTGAGGTGTGAAGTTGGGTTGATTAAGTTTTGATGTATTTATGTGTTCATAATTGATTTAATGAATATTCAATGTGTGATTGAGGTGTGAATTTGTGGAGATTAATTTGGTGTTAATTATGTGTTCATAATTGATAATATTAATGTTTGAAGTGTTGATTAATTCAAGAGCCATTTTAGAATTGAAAATCTGCCTTTTCTCAATTGTATTCGGCTACGACAATGCAGTTTGTCAAAACTTCATATTTCAACATTGTTTATGCATTTTCGGACATATGAAAACCCTTTTCGAGGAGTATGATAAGACGTAAGGTTCTTATGAGCATTTGAAAATATAAGAATTTTGTTATGTGATGTTTGTTAATTTCGGTTGGTGACCTTTACAATTATAATGGAAATCTAGGCTTTGCCCTCAAATAAGAACCAGGATCATCCTACCGGTTAGTACCCTGGAGATGGGAAAGTAGTTAGTCATACTTGACCAAAGCTGTGTCAGGAGGATCTTGCGGGGCGCGTGGAGATCACCAGGGTGGTGTAGTTTTATAGCATGATCAGATTAAGTGATTGTATAAGGAGTAGATGTCTTTCTCTTGGGATTGTATTTATTTCATTTGGAAGATTGTATCTATGCTTAAACTGTCTGATGACTTTTTCTTTTAATGATTCCATGTACCACTTTTGATGTATAAATACTTTGGATTCGTATTTCAAAAACTATTCCGCTGCTTGTAAATTATGTTGATTTATTTGTCGTTGTGTTATGACTTAAATATTTATCCAAAAATATTTTCTTCTTTAGTTCTTTGTTTTAATGAATTTGTTTTAAAAAAAATACACTCGCGCTGTTAAAAATCAGGGTGTTACACATTGCACGCCTGAAGCACGTGAATCCGTGCCTAGGGTGCATTTCAGGCAGTTCCACATTGTTAGTGTGTGCTTGAAGCACGTCATTCGCACTTGAAGTGCATTTTTGGCTTTTGCTTACTGTTAGAGCACACTTGAGGCGCGTCCCATGCGCTTGAAGCGCATTTATACCCAGTTTACCCAAGGCTGGTTTTTAAAACCTTTGTCCTCATACAAAACTTCCCTCACACATCCCTCCCCTTCGACAAGAGTTAATTGATACATTCAGCTCTATTACTACTACAAGTCTAGTATTCAGTTCAACAGAGGTAAGTTTTCCTCTCCTATCAAACATTCTTCCATCATCAAGTAAGTTTTCTCTAATTGTTACTATCAACTCCTCCTTGTTCATTGATGCATATGGGTTATTTGAATTCGAACTTATGCTAATTGTAGATATTGTTCATTGTTGCATGTGGGTTATTTAAATTCGAATTTGTGTTAATTGTAGAGATTGTTCATTGTTGCATCTGGGTTATTTGAATTCGAAATTGTGTTAGTATTAGAAAGTGTTCATAGATGGATGTTGATTGTCTAAGATCGAATGTGTGTTAGTATTGGAAATCGTCATTTATGATTGTGGATTGTTCATGTATTTCATGTATTTTCTTAACAAAAGTCCTCAACTTAGATCTTTACTTGAAATCCTTTATTAGTCTAATGTTAATCCATCCATACTCATCATCTTCGAGTTTACACCAACACATAGCTTATGTTTCCTTGGAACCATTTTATAAATTCCATGCCATCATGATTTGCTTCAACTCTACCTGACAATCCGTCATCTCGAAGATCTTTTCCATTTCTTGAATCCACTAGTCAACTCTTTTCCTGAGTCCTCATCACCCTTGAACTTTCGAGGATGGTAACGACGAAAGTATTCTAACCCTCTTCATCTTAAGAGCACAGGTCTCTCTTTTCCTCTTCTCCAGATCCCGTAGAGTCTTTGTAGCAGCTCGTGCAACAACAGAACCTCCATGTTATTTGTAGCTCCAACCATTTGATCATCCCTACTGACGTTCATCCTTGCAACGTCGTTCCCTCTTAAAGGTAGTGTTTCCGAAAACCAACATCAAGAAGAAGTGTTAACACCACTTCGAATAATTCCAAAACTAAGTTTCGAATATATAAACACATAATAACTACCCCTAATCTGACAACTCAGACCAATTACCCCGACGCATGATCAGATAACGACTCATAACCTACAGGTTGACTTACAGTCTATAACCAAAGGCTCCACAGCCCCAAAAGAAAACCAAACCAAAGCTCTGATACCACAATGTAACACCCCGATTTTCGAAGCGATGGTGTATTTTTTTTTCAAAACAAATTAAAATAAAACAGAGAAACCAAAGTATTTACACATCAAAAAGCGATACATGGAATCCATTAGCATACGATGTAGTGCTGACAAAATTAGTAAAGATACAATCTTCCAATATAAAATAAACACAATCCAAAATAAAGACATATGTTCCCTCTATGTCAACCTAACCTGATCATTCTACCAAACAAACTAAACATCCTGAGTGATCTCTACGCGCCCCGTAAGATCCTCCTAACATTGCTCCAGTCAGGCATTCCCATCTACATCCCCATCCGCAGGGTACGAACCGGTAGGATTGTCCTGGCTCTCATTTGAGGGCAAAGCCGAGATTTCCACAATAGTTGTAAAGGGTCACCAACCGAAATTAACAATTAACACATAACATTTAAGTTTTTAAATGCACAAAATAACCTTTCCACTTAGCATGCACCTTAAAAGGGTTTTCCATATGCTAAAAGTTCATACAATGCTTACCAAATGAAAATGAAATCAAAATAAAGTTCTCAATCCATCAAGTAATACATAACTGACCAAAACATTGATAAATCAATTGAGCAATTGATTATCTAACTCAAAATAAGAATTTCTACTGAGCCAATCGATTTCCAAATCGATTTTGTCAGTTTTGCTGAGTTCCTGGATGGCCAAATCGATTTCCAAATCGATTTCTTAAATGGTTTTGAAAAAAAGCTTTCCAAATCGATTGGCAAATCGATTTTGTCAAAATAGAAAAGTCCTTGTAACTCATCAAATAGATTGGGAAATCGATTTCCCTGCATATTCTTCCAAAAATACATAAACTAACTCAATCACATTCATACACAACTCCAAATCGTAACACTTAGCAATTCCCACACATTTACCACGACATTATGAGCTTCGAAATCGTTTTGCAATCAAACATGCTATCACACAATTCCAAAACATAACCCTTAGTAAAATCAACACAATCACAATGACATCTCAAGTTCAAACACTCAATCATAAACTTGAATCAAACACACTTACACACAATCTGTTCCAAAACATAGCACTTAGTAATATCATCACAATCATAAATTTGAATCAAACACACTTACACATAATTTCAAAACATAACACTTAGCAAAATCAACACAATCATAAATTTGAATCAAACACACTTACACATAATTTCAAAACATAACACTTAGCAAAATCAACACAATCATAAATTTGAATCAAACACGACTCGAGTTCCAAGCATCCTAATGCAACGCGTATATGCCAAAATGCATGGACTCGGAATTCCAAACCAAAACCCTCCTTGAAGGGCCGTAAATCATAATTGTACCGCCTATCGCAGGCCAAAGTACTATTTATCGAGGTGCCACGTATCACGGGTCATCGCAATTTACCAAACGTAAATCGTATACGTGCCACCTATCACGGGTCAGTACTGTTTACCGAGGTGCCACCTATCATGGGTCAGCACAATTTACCAAAATGAAATGCATGAGCATACACTGACTCCATCCACAACAATCGTTAAGTAAATTCATATATTAAAAGATTTCCCATTTTTAATACTCATTTAACTTAAACGATTTTCACAACAACATTAAGTAAACAAGTCATTAAGAGATTCCCCATTCTTAATACTCATTTAACTTAAACAATTTTCACAACAACATAAAGTAAACAAGTCATTAAGAGATTCCCCATTCTTAATACTCATTTAACTTAAACGATTTTCACATCAAATATCAAGCAAATAGAAATATTAAGAGATTCCCCATTCTTAATACTCTTTTAACTTAAACGATTTACCAAAACAAACATTAAGCAAACAGAAATATTAAGAGATTCCCCATTCTTAATACTCTTTTAACTTAAATGATTTTCCGAAACAAACATTAAGCAAACAGAAATATTAAGAGATTCCCCATTCTTAATACTCATTTAACTTAAAACGATTTTCCAAAACAAACCTTAAGTAAATAAGACATTAAGAGATTCCCCATTCTTAATACTCATTTAACTTAAAACGATTTTCACAAACACACATTTGGTAAACAAGACATTAAGAGATTCCCCATTTTTAATACTCATTTAACTTAAAACGATTTTTCAAAACAAATATTAAGTAAACAAGACATTAAGAGATTCCCCATTCTTAATACTCATTTAACTTAAAACGATTTTCACAAACACACATTAGGTAAACAAGACATTAAGATATTCCCCATTCTTAATACTCGTTTAACGTAATGGTTTTCAAATCCCACACAAAACAAACTCAAACATATTATCAAATCCAATCCACAACTCACACCAAAACACATCAATTCATTCCTCCACAAAATCCAACATACACATATCGAATTTCATCAGTATTAATTAAGAACACATCAAATACGACGAACACAAATCAACACAACCCACCACTCAAACACAACAAGTTTCATTTACTGAAAATCATACATAAATGAGTTTCAATTCATTTTTCACGAAACATTCATTAATATCCCAAAAACCTAACTCTAAGATTTTACCCATAAAGCCTTAGATTCATTTTCCCCAAATCAATACTCCAACCCTAACAAAATTCCTTTCCACACAACCACAGATAAGGCCCTAAATGCAAACTAAAAGTTTGGAAGGAGCCCTTACCTTCACATTAGCTTTAACGTGCGATTATGGCACCGCGAGTAAATCCGGTAAAATCTCCGCTCGCAACGTCGCCTCCAAAGTTGGTTCCCTAGCACCGTAGCGTGGTAGTGAGCAACTTTCTAAAAGGTTAAATTAGTTAATAAAACCAAACTTGTAGATAAAGCCCCTACAAGTTTTAATTAGTTAATAAAACCCCAACAATTAATTAATTAATATAAAATAATTAATCAAATAATTAAACATCCAAGGAATTATTATTTTATTACTGTCACACTAAACTAATTAAACATGATAAATAACAAAACTAAAGGTTAAATTAATTAATTAAAATAAAGGGCGTTACATTATCCACTAAGTTTGTACTTAGAAAATTCCTTGTAGAACAAGTTAAGGTTGATAGTGCTTTTTAAGTATCTAAATATTTTCTTAACAACAGCTAAATGTGATTCCTTAGGATCATCTTGAAATCTTGCACATCCACATACACTAAACATCATATAATTCCTTTATAGATTTTATGGTTTTTTGGCCTGAATAATCTTTTTCATTTGAACAGGTAGGGTGCATTGATATAGCCATAGGTTTGCAATCATTTATCTTAAACATCTTGAGACATTATTATGTATATTTAGTTTGAGGAATCTACATACCTTTTTGACTTTGTTGAATTTGTATCCATAAGAAGAACTTAAGTTCTGCTAGCACACTCATTTGAAATTCAAGTTGCATCAATTTAGAAGATTCCTGGCAACGAGTGTCATTAGTAAATCCAAAAATAATATCGTCAACATAAATTTGAATGTCACCTTCTATTGATTTTCTATAAAGTGGATTATCTACTTGTCCTCTTTCAATGTTATTTTTAAGCAAAAAGTTACTACGTCTATCATACAATGCCCTAAGTGCTTGTTTTAGAACATACATATATTTTTTAAGTTTAGAAACATGATTTGGAAATTCAGAACTTTTAAAACCTGGGGGTTGTTTAACATAGACTTATTCACTTTTATAACCATTTAGAAAAGCGTTTTTAGCATCCATTTAAAATAATATAATGTTATTATTTGCATCAAAAGATTTTAGGATATGAATAGCTTCTAACTTGGCCGCTAGAGCAAATGTCTCAGTGTAATCAATGCCCTCTTTCTAACTATAGCCTTATGCAACAAGTCTTGTCTTATTTTTGACCACTTCACTTTTTTCGTTTAGCTTGTTATGGAAAATCCATTTGGTTCTAATAATGTTCTTATTTGGTCTAGTTACTAGATCCTACACATCATTACTCTTAAATTCATTTAAATCTTCTTGCATTGCAAGCATCCATCCATCATTTATCAATGCTTCATCAATTAAGGTAGGCACAATTGATGAGAGAGTAAGCAAAAAAAAAAGGTATCTTTTAGTGATGATATGAACTTCAAAGGATCATGTCCACTTCCAATGATTAGAATTTCAAGATGAGATAACTTGTACTTCCATCCTGATTTTCCTTCTAACTTATCTTAACTATTTCTAACTTGATCAGGTTCATCCTTTGAAGATTTGTTATCTTCTGATTTTCTTGTATTCTGTTATTTTCCAAGTTCTTCTGGTTTGTCTGCATTTGATTATGATAAACCTGTACTATCATCATCTTTCTTTGACTTTTCAAGATTTAGTTGTTTTCCATATAAGATAATATATTGTAGATAGTTTTGGAATGAATCAATACAACCCAAAACACCAATTTGTTTATGGTTGTTTATGCTTGTTTCTAAAGAAACAAACTTCTATTTAGCTTATGCTAAAAGGTAAATCAATACAAGATAATATAAATCTTATAATTGATTAATGAAAATATTACAACCAAAACATCAATTTTCTTTTTGGTGGTTTATGCTTATTTATGAAAACCAAACTTGTATGCTACTTCTGCAGAAATGTTCAGATTTTGTGGATCTCTTTGTTCCTCTAAATTTTTTATAACCTGAAAAATACTTATCTAGCTTTGATTTTTATGATCAAGCTTCTTGATATCACAGTAAACATAATATATGAAAATAATCAAATATAAAGAAAGATATAATCTATATGTCAACAATTTCAGTTTTACTCTAAAAACCATCTTAGTTCTTCTTATATGATTTTTCAGATTCTGAATTCCCATCAAGATATGTAGTCTTGATGAATTTTATTGGAGTGTTTAGAGAAGTCTCCTCATTTTGATTGTTCATATGACACTTATTTTTCTACAATTGTATCAAGTTCCTCTGGTAATTTTGGAACTAATGGTAATTCTGGTTCTTCTGGTAGTTCAAATTTTGTTGATATAGGTGATTTCTCTAGCAATTTTGATTATGTTGATATGTGAGATTTCTCTGCCAGTTTTGATTTTGTTGATGCTCCAGATTTTTATGATATTTTTGGCTTATCATATGGTTCTTGTTTTTCTGGTAATTTTGGTTCATCAGCTGGTTTTGTTTCTGATACGTATTGTGTGACCAGTCGTTCTTCCACAATAGTTAGGTCTTGTGACCTAGACCTTTTTCCCTTCATATGTTGCTAGCATCCACTTACCAAATGCCAAGATAGGTGTTTTAACTTGATTACTTAGGACATTTGCATCATAAACAAATTTATATTTTGGTACCCATATTTGATTGGGTCCTAGTTTGTTAGCCTTGAAAGGTATCTTGTTTTTCCTTGTATTTAACATGGGACAAGATGATTTACAGTGACCTTGGTTAGAAAAAACTGTACACAAAACATCAAAGTGAATAAGTTTAGGTTTAGTTATTGTTCCTTTACACCTCTTATACCATTTCTACTAACACCATAAATCATAGATGCATACTTACTTCTTTCCATACCATTAGCTTGATAATCTTGGAATACTTCTTCATGCTTATAAGAATTATATGTGGTATTTTCAACATGGATATTTTTCATGGTTTTAAGTTCAGCAATATCAGTTTTCATATTTGTATTTTCTGTTTTAAGTTTAGTAATATCAGCTTTTTAGAGTTGCATTTTCTGTTTTAAGTTCATTAATATAGGTTTTTAGAGTTGTATTTTCTATTTTAAGTTCAATAATACCATTTTTTAGAGTACATTTTCTATTTTAAATTGTGCACTTTGATTCTTTAAAACATTACCTTTTTCAGTTAGGTTAGCATTTTCTTTTCTCAATGTTTTCAGTTTTAATGATAATTTGTGATTCTTATTTAAAAAATAATTTATAACACTAATTAAATCAGATTTGAGTTAAGTTAGAAAATTCCTCAGTTTCTTCATCTGTTGATTCACTTCTAGAGTCAGAATCTGTGTTGGATCCATAGTAAGAGTTGGTATGAGCCTTTAGAGTCAAATCTGCTTGTTGTTCATCATATTCCATTTTGAACAGTTCACAGTTTTTGACTAGGAAGTTGGCCTTTGCTTCTTGAACTTACTTGTTTCCTTTATAAGTCATAATTAGACTATCATAAATACTCTTTTTTGTGTCCTTGTTGGTGCACTTTTCACACTCCTTTAAAATGATTGCATTTATCATGAACGTTTTGGACTTTTAATGCATCTTGTACATCTTCGTCTAATAAGCATCCATCTATTTCCTTGGAATTTCACTATCGTTAGTATTCTTTGGAGCAATATAACCATCTTCCATCAAGAGCCTTGTGAAATAAAGAAACTTTTTAGCATGTCCTTTCAATACTCAAATTGTTCTCCATCTAATAGAGGTGGTTTGTTGATGTTTCATCCAACAACCTCTTCACTGAATCTAGACATGTTAAACCCTTGGATCTTTCCTCAAACAATGTAAAGATCTCATCCTTGAGATCGAATTTTGATATGAAGGTTGGTTGGTTTTTATGAATTACTTAGATAAGAAGCAAACGAGTTCAAAGGCAACAAACAACCAAAGCATAAATAATTGGACACATAAATTTATCCTGGTTCACCACTAACTTGGCTACATCCAATCACCTCATTCAAAAAGCTTTAATCCTCTAATTCAAATACATTGAATTAGAAAGCACTTGACGCTCTAATTTAGTCTTCTAAAACAACTTAACAACCCCATACTTTGAGGAACTAACCTCCTTGACCCTACAAGCCAAGTCTTTTCCTAATAACCCTAGATTGTGAAGAAGGAACTAAACCAAATCTTCTTAATTGTATCTTCCTTCCTACCTTGGTCAACAATAATCCAATTCAAAAATAATCTTAACAAGATGCTTTTTGATAATATGTTTTTTTAGCAAATTCTTTATTTCAAAATTCAATATGAGCAGTTCTTTTAGATTGATTTTGTTCAGATTGAGTTTGTAAATTCTTCATATTTATTCTATTTTTTTTGTTCAAATTGAGTTTTTAAATTATCCAGATTGATGTTGTTTGTATTTTGTTCATATTGATTTTGTAAATTATATAGATTGATTTTGTTTGAATTTTTTTGTAGATAAATCTTTTGTTTCAATGATCCAACATATTTAATCTTAAATAATTAGATTAAATATAATGTTGAAATTTTAATTTCGATAATCCAACGGTTCAATTATCGAAATAATTTAAAAATAACAAAAAACATAAAAGATAAATACGAAAAATTATAAAAGAAACAAATTTAATATAAATTGATTTATAAATAATGACTCAACATAAATTAAAAATGATTTTAGCAAAATTGTCAACAAATAAACTAGATATGAAATAATTTATAAAAATTGTGTATAAATAAAAAAGTATAACTGATATACAATTAACTAAAATAGTTTATATGTACAATTGTAATTGTATATAATTGGTTGAAGCAATTTAGTTTTGCTTAATTATGAGTCCTCCACATCACTCCTCCAATTATCTTACACATCTTCTTCCGCTTAGACAATGCTCTCTTGGTGACCATATCGGTTGCAGCAAGCAAATAACCCTTTTGTTAAACTCAACCTGAACAATAGAGAGGCCTTCACCTTGGTAAGGAGTAACAAGCCAGGGAAAAAGTGCGAATCATATGTCCCAGACTATATATTATCTCAACACTGTTCCATCTGGAAGTACTTTCTTACCCTTGTTTAACCTTTTCCCTTCTTTGTAAGTTTAAAACAAGTCCGAGTTTGGAAGAACATGTAAGTGGTTTCACTTTTCAAATTAGGCCCACCAAATTTTATTATTATTATTATTATTGTTATTATTATTATTATTGTTGTTGTTGTTGTTGTTGTTGTTGTTGTTGTTGTTGTTGTTGTTGTTGTTGTTGTTGTTGTTGTTGTTGTTGTTGTTGTTGTTGTTGTTGTTGTTGTTGTTGTTGTACATCCAAAAAGAGTGACACCCTAAATCAATGGTTTCATCACTATACAAAAAATAGATTACTAGCCACATCACTATGCCAAACATTCCCCTACTTATATTATTATGGTTTCGACACTTTTTCGAGATGAATCCATGGGTGGTAGCTGGTAGGGTGACTCTTAGTAATCGATTTAGGAAACTCTTTAGTGCCACGATAGATAAAAATAAATTAGAGACTAATATGATCTTAAGCAAAAGTGAATGGTTAGCTTGTAAATGGGAGTATCGTGGTGAGCTTTTGAGTGCAATAACGAGCTAGTGGTGGAATGTCCTTTGATATATATTGAATATCTAATTCATTCAATAGTTTTAGTTTTTGCATTTGTTATTCTTGAAAATAGTAGATGTATTTAATAGTTATTGGAGAGAAATGAGTTAGGTTTGTGGTATTAGTATATATGTATATATATATATATGTATATGTATATGTATATGTATAAAATTTTGGTAAGTTATTGAAGAAAAAAATTTCTCTTAAAATAAAGATAATTTGAGAATTATAAAAAAATGATGTATTAATTTAATAAATTTAATTTTTGGAAATAGTAGAGGTATTTAATAATTATTGGAGAGAAATGAGTTATGTTTGTGGTACAAGTATATATAAAACCTATAGAGACATAAAAGGGAATTGAGAAAAATTTAAAAGAGTAAATTTATTTTATGGTGTCAATAATTATTTTTTATTAACTACATATGATAATTATATTTTCCAAAAGTCTAGAATTATGTTTATTGTTAAAGAAATTATCAAGCAACCTCATAGGTGTCAAAGTTTAAACACTTTATTTACCCCAATAACCCTTTAATGGCTCAATAAATCTACTTTTTCTAATTTTCATACCTATTTATGTTGCCGAATATATTCATATGTTTCACGAAAATTAAATTCTTAGAAATTGTAGCAATGTTGAAAATCAAAACTTTTATTTTGTGTTTCCTTTGTGCATTGTTTCTTTTATCTGTTGTGGCAACTGAGACATCCAAAGAAGGTAAACAATATACAAATAGTTATCATGTATGTACACATAATTACTTTCTAACTAAATAATTAATTTAAAAAATATTGTAATTTAATTTATTAGCAGGTTATGCAAAAGACTCAAAGAAAAATGTTTTGGTAGATAAGCTTGATGGTGGCCGAAAACCCGAATATATAGAACCTTTTGATCCAAATAAGCCCGTTGGTTCGGGAGGTAAAACAAGGGAAGAAAGGTTTACTTCAAAGGAAGTAAAGCAGAAGGAAAATGAAGAAAAGGAGGTGGGATGGGAAGAAAGCCAGAGTCAAAAGTTTGAAAGGCTTCGCGTAAAATGGGAAGCAGAGCGGAAGGAATGGTATGCAATGTTGAAGCCATTAGCAGCAAATCCGGAGGAATGGGAAGCAATCCATGAGAAAAAGAACATCGGAGCTTTGGCAAAGGCAAAGGTAAAGTTCAAGGCATGGGCAAGGGCAATGTTTAGATGGATAGGGGGGAAAATGCCAAGGCCATAATAGTTGTAAAAAATATATATAAAATAAAGCATACACTATAATCATTGCATGATTGGGTGAATGAATAATAATAATAATAAGATTGATTTTCAAGGTTAAATTGGGGGTCAATGTAAGGGAAATAAATTATAGTCTTATGAACTTTGAAGGTTTAACGAGTCTTGAAGTTCAAGTTGGGAAAAATTCCGCTCTGACATATAATATTGAAAATAAAAATTGTAGATTTTATTTTACTTTTACTCGGGTTCGCATCCTTTGTTTCTTTTAGACTTGTGCAAGTATCATTGTTGGGGTAGTAATTAATATAGTGTTTGTGGATAACATGGTTAAGGAGGTGGTAAATGGTTTCGACACTTTTTCTAGATGAATCCTTGGGTGGTAGCTGGTAGGGTGACTCTTAGTAATCGATTTAGGAAACTCTTTAGTGCCACGATGGGTAAAAATAAATTAGTGACTAATATGATCTTGAGCATAAGTGAATGGTTAGCTTGTAAATAGGGGTATCGTGGTGAGCTTTTGAGTGGAATAAGGAGCTAGTGGCGGAATGTGCTTTGATATATATTGAATATCTAATTCATTCAATAGTTCGTAGCTTTTGCATTTGTTATTCTTCTTGAAAATAGTAGATTTGTTTAATAATTATTGGAGAGAAATGAGTTAGGTTTGTGCTACAAGTGTATATATATATATATATATATATATATATATATATATATATATATATAATGATGGTAAGTTATTGAAGAAAAAAATTTCTCATAAAATAAAGATAATTTTGGAATTATAAAAAAATGATGTATTAATTTAATTAATTTAATTTTTGGAAATAGTAGAAGTATTTAATAATAATTGTGGAGAAATCATTTATGTTTGTGGTACAAGTATATATAAAACCTGTAGAGACATAAAAGGGAATTGAGAAAAATTTAAAAGAGTAAATTTATTTTATGGTGTCAATAATTATTTTTTATTAACTACATATGATAAATACAAAGAAGCTTGATGGTGCCCGAAAACCGGTAGATATAAAACTTTTTGATCCAAATAAGCCCGTTGGTTCGGGAAATAAAACAATGGAAGCAAGGTTAACTTTAAAGGAAGTAAAGCAGAAGGCAAAGGAAGCAAAGCAGAAGGCAAAGGAAGCAAAGCAGAAGGCAAGGGTAGCAAAGCATATATAAGGCAAAGGAAGTAAAGGAAGCAAAGCAGAAGGAATGGGAAGCAAATCAGGAGGAAAAGAACAACAAAGCTTTGGCAAAGGAAAAGGAAAAGGTAAAGGAACTAAAGGAGAAGAAAAGGGAAGCAAAGCAGAATAAAATCGAAAGGGAAGCTTGGGAAAAGGCAAAGTTCAGGGAATGGGCAAGGGCAATGTTTAGATGGAGAGGGAAGGGGAAAATGCCAAGGCAATAATAGTTGTAAAAAAAATATATAAAATAAAGCATACACTATAATCATTGCATGATTGGGTGAATGAATAATAATAATAATAATAATAATAATAATAATAATAATAATAATAATAATAATAATAATAATAAGATTGATTTTCAAGGTTAAATTGGGGGTCAATGTATGGGAAATAAATTCTAGTCTTATGAACTTTGAAGGTTAATTTTTAAAAGAGTCTTCTTTTGGAGATCAACGTGAACGATTCTTGGTTGAATAGGCGATAAATATAGTTTAACATACCAAATTTTATAATAAATTATTTTATAGATGAAATATAATTTTAAATAATTAAGCTAGTGTTAAAATTATTTTAGAATATATGTTAATTAAATTTAGGATTAATTTTCTTTATATGATGTTTTAATCTTGTACATGTTAGACTAAATTAGTGATACAAATATTATATATTTATATTTTATATATTTTTCTAAAAATAATAGTATCTTAGTGTTCATTCACATTTTAAAATATAAGAGTTTTAGGCGATTTTACGTGCATATGTGTGTTCGTAGTTAATTTGATATTTTCTTGTATGCTGACTAATATTAAGTGTGCACACTATTATTTTTATTATTTAAAAATTTATCGTATTTTAATTAATTATTTTACAAATAATTATCTTGAGATATTAGTAATATTGATATTGACTTTATTTATTTCTATATAGTTGTTATGGTATGATGATTTTTAAATATTCATTTTGATTTAGTAATTAATATAAATCATTGATGTTATATTTATTTATTTTATCATTTCGATTAATCTATAAAGATGATGTATTTTTATGTTATTATTTTGAAAAAATATTATAGTAATAATTATAGTTACTATTTTGAGTATGAGAGTTTTGACTAAAATTAGATTTATCTATGTTAAGGAAAAATAATATTATGTTAGAATGAGTGTTTTGGAGAAAAAATTTCTATTTTATGTTAGACGACTGTTTACACTCTTATTTTTTTTACTTCTGCATATTAGTTTGAGCTATTACTAGTTGGACTTTTATTTTCTATACCTGTTTCCTTAGACTTTTCTATCTTGTGTTGGGACTTACAATTTTACTCTTATACCTCTACATCTACTATCTACACCACTCATTTTGCAATTAATAAAATAAAAATTGAAAATCAGATTAATGGCAGCGAAACAATTTTTCTCTCAAATTCATTCCCACCAATTATTTGTCGTTTGAATCGATCCCAATCTCTATCCATACAAAATTGGCCACTAAATCCATTTTTGGTGTCAATTTTATCAATTGTTGCTCCGTTTCATAAAAAACAACTACTACTTTTTGTTTTGTTTTTTGTTTTTTGTTTTTGTTTTTTTTTACAGTTTTTCTCATTGTTTTGACTCCAATCTACTTCCGTAAAATTATTATTAACTATATAACAACTATTTGTAAGATTTGCATAATTTTTCCGTTGCGTCTTGCTGATTTTGTGAACTCGCTGACTATTCAGATTCGCTCATTTTACCTTGTCCATCTACAGTTGCAGTTGAAAACTTCCATTGATTTATGTGTTTGAGAAAACATCTAAATAAGGTAAGGGTTGAAAGAGCGTTTGAATTCATGAGTATAATATATTGTGAGATGATCGGGAAAACTGTATTTCCCTACCATTAATCTGGGACTCGCTACGTACGACAATATCATTTTGATGGATACATGAATTAATGTGCAAATATGGAAATTGTGAGAATAAAATGTGGAATAGAAATATTTATAAGATGTTGATTGACTTAATTTCATTAAATGTGTGTTATTTGATATTGTTGTGATATTGAGTGTCTAATGAATTTTATGTATGTGTTTGATTAGACGGATTTATGTGAAGTGATAATATAAGGTTAATTTGTTTTGATAAATTTATGTGATTATGATGATGTCTAATTAATAATAGTGATGTCATAAATTTGTGATGAGTTTATATGTTGAGATTTGATTGACGATAGTGATGTTGTGAATTTGTGATGAGAATATTGAAGTAACCCCATAGTTGTTGAAATAGTTGTGATTTCAATTTGTGTTTGAGATGACGGTTGTAATGGACTATCATAGGCCAACGAGGGAACAAAGAAATATTAAAAAAAATTGAAGTGCAGATTATTTTATCACAATATAAGTATGGTCAGAAAAGCCTAATGATTTCGTGGAAGTACAACTGAACGAGCCTGGTCGTGGCAGTCTGTTATTTAGCATTAAGGCAAAATTGTTAGACCTTGGAGATATTCGGGTGAAGAATTCCTAGGCGACTAAGAGGTAGTACTCCAAATATCGACAGCTACCATGCAACACACATTTACCTCAATTGTCGCATATATGAGTCTTAGGTTGAGTTGAGGGTGAAGTAGTAATGTCAATTTTCACGAAAGGGGGGTTTGAATTGTAAATGTGCCTATTTAAAACTTCCTCAAAAACTTAAGGATTTAACTCAAGAATGATCTTGGTTAAGAAAACACAAAATAGAGAACGTTCTTGGTTTTTACCAAAAAACAGAGAAGGTTCTTGGTTAGCTTGACAAACAGAAATTCAGTTTATGTTTTAACTCAAATAATCAATCAAGCTTAATAAATAAAGAGATAAGAGAAATAATACCACAAAAGGATGTATCCTGGTTCACCGATCTTGGGCTATGTCTAGTCCTTACAGTTGAATGTTTTTCCACTAATTGTTTAAAACAAAGAACCTTCTTAGTTTTACAACCCCTAATTCAGACCAGCCTTGATCTGTTACAAGCTCTATCTTTTTCTATCCAGAAAGAGATTTAATCATTTCACCTATCAGCCTTGATAAGATTTCAAACAATCTATTCAAACTATACTAAACTCTTATAGTTTGAGTTTTACAATAATGATGAGATTGTTTTGAAATAATTTGAGATGTATCAACTCTTATTTGAGATACAATTCTTTACAAAGAATCCAGTACAAAATAACAAAGTAATATGTATAATTAGAACTGAATCTTTCTTTGAGAAAATGAGAATTTCAATTATATGAATGTGAATGATTTGTAAGGCTTGATAGCACTTGAACTTCTACAATTTTCCTGAGCATTGGCCTTTCTTTTATAAGCATTTTGGAGCATTTAATGATAGTCAAAAGAGATGTTGGTAGTGCTTTATCTTTTTTTACCAAAACTACTATATGTGAATAAATATATTCAGCATTTGAATATGCTTTGAAATCTATTTGACTGGGCTGGTTTTTTTCGTTCTTGATCAAAATTATCTTGTGTTTAATGATTCTTTATGATTCACATAAATCTGTTGATGCTAAATTTTTGACCAAGAAACTCGAATATGTTCAAATAAGTTTGGAGAATGATGATGAACTTCGGCAGAGATAAGGAGATTCATATTGAGCTTCTGCAGAATTGTGGAGATTGATAATCAATTTGTACTTTCAGTTTTGTGCTTTCTGGAGATTGATGATCAATCTTGAGGTTCATTGTTTGATCAATCTGAATGACTTCTTGATCAATCTGGAAAACTTTGTACATATCAAGATTGATTAACTTTCTTGACAATTAAGCTTGTGAAGGATCATACTTATTTTAACTTTCTTGATTCATGAGCTTTTATCTTAGTGATTTGAATGCCTTTTATGACTAGAATGGATCCTACTTGTTCCTTACGAAGTACTGATAACATTAGCATGAAATTCAAAGGCAAAATCTTTTCTAAACTAGTGAAGATTGATTGATCTTGAGGCTGTGATGATAATTCTTGATCTTGGAGAACATTCTTCATTTTATCCAGAATATTCATTATCTATTCAGTTTTTATATGATTTATTTGCTTTTCTTGATTCCTATATTTGCATTAATTCACTCAAAAGCAAAAGTTAAATTAACATAACATTTTAGAATCATAACTAACATTCTTAATTAACCTTTGTTTATTTTCATCAAAACATTAATTTGAGAGTTTGTCTTAATAGATGGGATCTACGAGGACAGGTCCAAATTGAATTGTTCGCCCACTAGAACACTGTCATGGTATCAAGCCTCCTAACCAAGTACTTCAGGGTTAGAATGGTACCATATTGAGAAGTAGAGCCTAAGTTCATGCATAAAGTTGCATTTTCTCGTGATTGTTTGGGTGTGATTAATGGGTATCATGTGTCATAATAGTTTTTCTTAGAAGATTTGATGTTATAGTAAATGTATTGATTTTATTTGAGTGATTTTGACTTTATAATATGAGGTATTTCCTTGAAGAATGTGTGTAACGATACAATTTATTTATGATTAATTGCTTGTTCTTCTTACGTACTAATACTATACTATTAACATGATTTCAAAACTCACCTTATTCATTGTTTGTTTTTGACTGACTTGGTCCTCCGTTTTCATAATCCCAATTATTACAGGTTCATGAGTCTTGAAGTTCAAGTTGGGAGAAACCCCATTCTTATAGGTGATATCAGGAATAAGAGTTGTGAATCGTATTTTACTTTTAATTTTTTAGTAGAAATGACTTTTTTGTATGAAAATCTTATAAGCACTAGTAAGTTTTTGGAATTAAATAAAGAAACTTTAGATATATCAAGTATATGGAGATTGCGTCTTTTTATAAGAAGAAAGAGTATAAAGTGTTGCTTTTTAATTTTGAGAAACATGATATCATAAATTAATCATAATTGTTTTTTATTTACTTGAAAATATATCTTCTTGATCTGCTTCTAACGTACCAAAAACAAAAAAAACCTACTATAAATTATTAAAATAATTTTGAGATTTAGGGTGTCACATTAGTGGTATCAGAGCAAGTTTGTCCAATGAGACTAAGCGAGTCGAGTGTCGATTCATTAGTCGAATGTTAGTCGTATCGGTTGTGATTTGTTAAGTATTAATAATTTTCAATATCATAAATTTTTTCTCGTTATATTATTGTGCTATGCACAACATACTTTTGTATACTTATAATATTTTTTAAGATACTAATTAACCATTTATTGTTTGCTAATTTTGATTGTACTGTGCATTCTTAATTTTTATCTAAATTACTTAATAGAACATGAATAAACTTTTTGATTGGACTTGTGTTTTTAGTTTCGAACTTTGAATATTTGCTTTTGTTTGAATGGATAGTTAGAAATATTTTTTTTTATTGGCTAGCTGTATCTTTGAAATTATTAATTTAATCAAGTTAATATTAATTATCGATTATAGTTCTTGTCTTTTGGGATCATAGCATGATTATTAAAGTTTTTATCTTGTTAAAGAAATTAATTTTGAATGTTGTTAGGAGTAGTTTAGAAACATTAGAAAATTCATATTATTGATAATAATAATTCGTAAATATTACAAGTTGGTAGAACTTAGAATTAAAAAAAATCAATGAAAGTGTTAAAGTTGACTTATTTTGTAAAATGAAAATAACTTTTATTTGAATTACTTTTGATTATTTTAAAAAAATTAAATTGAGTTTAATGTTTGTTGATTTATAAAATAACAATAATTGTATACTTCTGATTTTATTTAATATTTAAAATAGCTGAAAATTTACACCACATTTTATTACGTGTTGTTTTTTAGAAAAACAAAAAGATTTGTTGTTCTATTTGTTTAGAGGGGTCTCGTGTGAATATTGAATCATGAGAGTGTTGGGATATTAATTTGAAATAATTAATTTCTTTCTTCTAATTTTGTAAATTCATTTGAGTTTAACTTGATGCTTAGATTTTAAGAATTCATTAATGATTTATAATTGTGCTAATAAAAAAAAAAGTAAAATGATAAAATGTCTTAAACAAGAGAAGAAAAATAAAACAAATATTTTAAAACAATTAGCTCAATAGTTAAAATCCTTTTGAAAAATTATCTAAATTTGGGATAATCAATGTATTTTATGTAGAAATGTAGTTGTTGTGTTATCATTGTCAAAATGTATATTTGAGTTTAATATAAGAAGATGACGTGTTGTTTATACATTTTTTCTTGTTTCATGAATTAACCTAACAAAAATGGTATGCATCGTGTAGATTGATATGTGTAGAGTGCATCATGTAAATTGATATGTGTATAGAGATTAAAATTTATTTTACCCTATTTTTAAGATTAGAATAGACCTCTAAAATCATTAAAATTGATGGTGTGTTATGTTTTAGACCAATTTTATGGCTTAATAGAAACTCGAGATGTATCTATAAGCCTATTGAGTACTTTATGTGAGAGGAAGTTGTTATTTTGTAGATTTGTCAAATTGTGTAATTCATTGTCATAACCAAGTATGTCTTATTATTTGTGTCATGTGCACTACTTTAATGTATATAAGTATACGATTTTG